>PVKS010035335.1:0-20135 GCA_004027875.1 Aplodontia rufa
TTTGTTACAGCACAACTAGAAATCTTTACAAGAGAGGAAACCACAGCTTAAAGAACTGTGCTAAGGGGGCTGGAGCAATGGCTCGGCAGTTACGGTGCTTGCCCAGCATGTGCAAGTACATGGGTTCAAACCCCAGCACCATGTACACAACTAAGTGTCAGAGCAATGAAAGCCAAGTGAAAAACTCAAAATTGATTGTCTCTTTCCTTCTTTCAAAAAAAGAAAAAAAACTGTGCTAAAGTCTAAGATATGTCACAAAGCCATGGAAGGGATACCAGGCCCACACTTCCAGGGACATGGCTGACAGTATGCAAGGACATCTTTATTTTTGTAAAAGTCCTATGCAAAGCAAGCACATACACAAGTGCATGGTATCTTGCACAACTGCGTAATGTCTATTTTTCCTTTTTATGTTGTTTTTCAGAAAATTGAGTGTTTACAACTTATACAGTAAGAAAACACTATAAAGGCTACTACTCCTGTTTTAATTAATTCCAATATTTATTTTTGGTATCAAGGATTGAACCCAAGAGTGCTCAACCACTGAGCCACATCCAAGCCCTTTTTTTTAAAATTTTGAGACAGGGTCTCACTAGGTTACTTAGACAGCCTTGCTAATTTTGCTGCGTCTGACTTTGAATCTGCAATCCCCCACTCCCTCAGCCTCCTGAGCCCCTGGGATTACAGGTATACAACACTGTGCCCAGCCTTAGCTACAGATATTTTAATAAAAGTATTTACTCTATTTTTACAGTTTTCTTCTTGGATATGCCCACCTTAGGCCATCCTTACACCTCAGGCTTTACTACTTTGATATACCCTTCTCTGGAACCCTCCCTAGCCCCTTCTCAGACATGAGGACACCAAGGATATTCAGAGATAGATTTCAAGGTGTGGAATTTAGGATCGCAACCAGTCTTCCTGCTACCAACATAGCAAGTTTCCAAACAGAATCCTCTCAACATGCTCCAGCCCCACTCAGTGGCTCTGTTTCTTCCAAGCCTGATTCCCCACACTGCACTATTCAAACTAAAAGATACCACCATCCCTGGGAGACAATTTTCTATCCCTAGATAACTACGCAAGGGCCTGGTGGGTAGGTGGTGGTACAGAGTGTTGAGCTTCACATGTTTTGAAAAATTTTGAAAAAGCACAGGTTTAAAAAGCACTGTTGTACTTAAGATTGCAGCTGTATGCAGCAGCGCGTAACTGTAATCCCAGCAGCTCAAGAGGCTAAGGCAGAAGAATCACAAGTTCAAAGTCAGCCTCAGCAACTTAGCAATGCCCTAACCTACTTAATAAGACCCTGTCTCAAAATAAAAAATGAAAAGGGCTGTGAGTATGGTTCAGTAGTTCAACACCACTGGAATCAATCCCTGGTTTAAAAAAAAAAAAAAAAGAAAAAACAGCAAAAAAAAAAAAAAAATCAAGCTTGCAAAGTAGTAACAGCAACATAGCTTCTGTCCAGCTGTTATCAAGCTGGGACTGTCTCCTTTAGATGACTAATTCTCCCTTCACAGGATAGGAGTTCATTGCTCAAATTCAAATGCCTATTTAGTGCAAAACAGCCAACAAAAATACATGGAATGAACCCAGGGGTAACACATTCCGGAATGGTGGGGACTGTGGCAACCACAGCCCATATGCAGCATGCACAGAGAGCTGCCTCTTCCAACTCCAACTCTTTGTGGCCACACAGCAATGAGGGCTGTACATTGGTTTGAGTTTTTAGCCAAGAAAAGCTTGAAATACATATTTTTATGACAAATCTAATTTATAAATGCTTGCAATTTTTTTCATAAGAGCATCAATTTTATTTTTCATCTCACCTTTATTCTTCCAACACTTAGCTGTGTTTGTGGTGCTGGGGTTTGAACCTGGGTCCTCATGCATGCCAGGAAAGTGCTCCAACCACTGAGCCACTGCTCCAGCCTGCTTGCAATTTTTTTGACCCAAAAATCATTTATCTAAGTTAAAGTACTTCCAAATGTCTACAAAATTGCAAAGTAACTGATGTTTTCAATAAGATAACATATGTAATAACAGAACAAGACAAAGATAAAGTTCATCACTTTTTGTTCTACTTCAAAATCTCCTTATTGAATGATACATCATGAAATCAATAGTTGTACACCTAGGCAATCTACCAATAAAGCTCTCAGTGTGTATATTTTAATTTGTCTCATGTTGGTATCTCTCCTATTCTGGTGGTTGGCTAGAAGAGCAATGTGTATCATGAATGTGAATGTTTGCTTATGATTATTAGTTAAGGGAATGTGAATCCAACCACTTAGTTCCATCAATTCAAGTTGTTAAATTTCCTGAAGATTATGAAAATTTACCTCTGAGATTTTGCTTGGGGTGTAGCTTTAATTAGATTTGTAGTCTGCATAAATATATAATGTCTTCACTGTTGTTTTTCTTCTGAAAACTCACTAAATGAGGCTAGGTAGGACCTATCTGATCGCCAGTAAATGTCATCCCATAACTGATCCACTTCAAATCCTGCTTTGCAAGATGAGAACGACCAAACAGCTTGTCACCCCATTTTCCTTATTGCTCTAGTCCTTTCCAATTGCTTAGGGTCAGCACCAGGAGGTGTCTTGTTTGGTGTGGTCATTTTCTGAAATTTTTTTTATTAGTGCATTATAGTTTTACATACTGATGTGATTAGTTGTCACATGTTCCTAGATGCACACAATACAGCAATATAATTTGGTAAATATCCCCCGCCGCACCTCTCTACCTCCCCTCCTCCAATCCCGCAATCCCTTGCCTTTCTTCTGGGTCCTATGTTTTTCCTAAAATACCTAAGTACAGCGACATAATTCTTTTACCTATGAAGAACATTGTTTTTTACTACATGACTTTAGTATATACAGTGACAAACTTATAAATGCCTAGAATGTACCTTGCTGAATCTCAGTTCCAACATTTCCCCTTCTCCTATCATCCCTTGTTATTCTTCAAAATATTTGACAATAGAATTAAACATTTACGTTTTTGAACAGGCATGCAGTATAGCTTGTTCAAATATCTTATGCAGTATCTTCCAACTGTATCTCAAATATTAACATATTGCATTTTTATTCTGTGGTTCTAAATCATGAGTCTATCTACCTTCCCCGCCCCCCAAGCCTGGGTTTAGCTCCAGCCAGATGTGGTCATTTTTTAAATATTCCAACGATGTTGAACTGGTGTCACAGTCTTACGGTCAGACACTGTCATCTCTTCTTACCCACCTCTGCAATTATTTTTAAACATACTACACAAAAAATACCTGCAGGCCCCATTTCAGCCATGGACAATCAATCTGTGTCAGCTGACATGATCCCATACTGGAAACAGTCCCCATCACACTGACTCAGCAAAAGGAGAGACATCAAGCAAGGAAGGACTTGGTCCTCCACACCAGCCTCAGTCCACCAGGGGCTAGAAACGCCACCAGGACACTTGTGCAACTATGTCATCCATACCACAGCTGAAGTGTGCAGCTGCAGTGGTTATGAAGTCCAGACAAAGAGCAGAAAGCCCCCCCAAGAAGCAGGAGGGTTTCCTCCAAGCCAGCAGCACCAGTGTAAGAGGGGATGAGGAGAGTCAGAGAGGGCCATTAGAAGGAAAACACAGTAGCCAGGACCTAACCCTGGTTCAGAAAATAAGCAGCAATCCCCCTCAGGGCTCATTCCCTCACTGTGGGGCCACTTGGTGCCCATCCTTCCCTCCCTCTTGGTATTCTCAATACTCCCTTCCAACTCTGAGCTGAAATGCCCAATACAAACTTTCCATTTTTCTGGGCTGTAGGAAGCTGGGTTAATTACCATTGGATGATTCTGGGCCCATCTATTCTCTAACAATTTTTTTTTTTTTAAATAAAGAGGGACAGTGGGGGGGGGGAAGAATTTTAGTTTTTTTTTTTACACGGCCTTCATTGCTCCAACACTTTTGTACGTGGTACTGGGGTTCAAACTCGCACATGCCAGGAAAGTGCTGTAACTGCTGAGCCACCACTCTAGCCCCCATCAAACCTCTTTTATGCCATCTATGATATTTCTGTGTCTGATGATTCAGATGCTAACAAACCCAATCTGACAGGCATCCTGATCCTCAGAGGATGCCCTAACGCATGGCATTTGAAGTTTTTCCCACAGTGGAATATAGCGAACCTGGTTCCAGTTTCTCCAAAAAAGACAAACCTCAGGATCTTTAAATACCAAATCTCCCAATTTTTACAAGTTGATACCCTTTAAAACGTTCTTTAGTACATAATATGGGGGCAGACAAAATTTATACACTTTTCCTCTAGAAGGAAAAATTTGAGCTGAATTTTAAGATATTATCAAGCTTTAAAAATAACAGATAATCACTGAGGCCTTTTGTGATTAAGTGGCAATGAAAGAACCCAATCCCACAGAAGCAGCTTCCCTCAGGTCCAGCCAGTCAGGGCAACTGGGCTTATTGCTTTGAATTCTCTCTTTTCTCCTCCAAAGTGTATCATTGGTGTGCAATTTCCAGACACATAGGAGACATGTGATACAACATATAAAAGGCAAGCATCTGGGGCAGGGTTGGATCTTGGTCTCATCATTTCAGTCCCAGGGCCTGATGTGGCACAGCAAAGGCTCAGTAATGTTTGTGGAAAGTCTTAGTTCCAAGGGATACATCACTCTAGATCCTCCTTCTGTAAGAATAACTCAGTCCGAAATTCCACAGTAGATTTATATTAAATACTGGCTATCCTGAAAAACTTTAGATCACTAGTTGTACCCATCCAAGAATAATAAGTCAGATAAATATTATTCCTCCATGTTGTGCAGTTAAGACCTCTTCCCAGCAGCCTGCTCACATTTGCGGAGAGCACTTGGCAGCCCTATAACTCAAACCCATCTTTACCTCTCATGGCTACATGTTCAACTGAAAGCAATAGATTCTTGGGCTTCTGTAGAGAAAAAAATAAGAGCTAACAAAGGGCTGAGCACAAAAATAAAATGAAAACATTCTATAAGCAGATGCGGGTGCTCACCACAGGACGTTTCCTTCAAGCCTGCAGGAACCCATGTGGTCACAGAGAGCAAGACTCCTGGGACAGCTCCTCCAAGGACAGCTTCTCCAAAGCACTTGGCCAACTGAGCCACCCTACCATTCACAAGATTGTTTCTAAAAGGCTGTCTTGACCCAGTTTTGAGGACCTGGCTGGAGGTCGGTTGGTCCCCACTTCCTTGGCAGCCCATGGAGTCCATTCCCACAACCACTGCCATGTCGGTCTCTCACAGTCCAGGTTACCATACCCTAGCTCTGATCATTCCACAGACAACCCTCTGCTCCAGGGCCCACTTGAATTATTCAAACTAGTCCATCCAACTAAGCCTGCTTGTTCTGCCTCATCCGTCTCTTCTCTGAGAAAACATAACGAAGGTGCTTACCCACAATCATCCTCCCCCCTGTCTGAAGACTAACCCCGCAACTTTCCCGGGTGGCCAGAGATGCTCTCCTCAGATAGCTGTGAGCAACAAAACTTTTTCCAAGTCTGTCTCGATCTGCCTCTGTCCTCCTATTCCTTACCCAAGGTAATGTGTTTGAGACATGGCTGAGCACATAGAAGCAGCAAGGGTTGTTCTCGATTACAAATGTCTTGTGGCTTCCAGCAACTGATCACAACCTCAAAAAAAGCCTTCAAGAGAAGTTCTTCAAAGTCAAAGGGACAAGTGAAATGCCTGTATAAAAACAAAAATGTCATACCCCAAGAAATCTGTCATTTCCGTGGCCCAAGAGGTACTTTTCCTGGCATAGGCTTCAACCAAATACATCAAAATGTGTTGATGATTGGGCACAAGGCCCTAGTTACCCGAGTCCTGAGACTCAGAAGGCATGGGACAGGCTCACAGAAATACCTCCCTTCTGGGAAAGCAGGACATCTTGCAGAGACTGGATGGCAGAAACACTTCTTTGCTTTCCAGGAAGCAAGCAATGAGCCTTGTAGTCTCCAATACACGGCTACTACTGGAAGGTGAGTCCTTCCAGTCCAATGGTGACAATGGAAATGCAGGACTTCTTCACATCTCAGGGAGCATTGTCTGCAGCGAGAGCCTTACCTCGCTCACAAGGACAGAGACACAGTGATGTTCTGTGTCATGAGTGGTAATTCTCAGACTTCAAAGTTCAGTCAACTAGGGGCTGGCATGGTGGCTCTGTGGTTTTGGCACTTGCATGGCATGCACAAGTACGCGAGTTCAAACCCCAGCACCATGTACACAGCGAAGTCTTGGAACAATGAAAGCTGCATGAAAAAATTATTTCTCTCTCGCTGTCCCTCTTTTTTTAAAAAAATAAAGTTTAGTTAACTGCATCTGGCACCTGTGCACATCAACACTGCAAATTAATAGACCACTGCAAGGATCAGGATTAGCATGCACCGAGTTGGCAAGCTGAGCTGAAGCTCTCTTTATCAATGCCATCTTTCATTGCTGTGAAGTACAGCTCACAGTACTCCACCATCTGGAACCTCACGCAGTCACTGAGCTTAACCTGCCTGCCCCTTATGAGATTCTTTCAGCAGCATGAAGACCAGCTGTGGAGAGGCTCTTCCTTGGCTTACTAGGAAGGTTGTCTCTAACTCCCCTCTGTGTGGCAAGGACTGGTAAGTCTCAGACCAAAGCCAGCCTTTCTCTCTCTCCCTCTCCTGCTGAGTCCAGGATATCCAACTCCCTCTGTCCACCTCCCTTGCAGCCCCAGATGGTCATATGATCCATTTACAATCTGTATGACATCAAGGAGAGTTCGACAAAAGGGGCCAACCACAGCAAGAGCACCAAGCCCCTCACCCAGTCTTGAACATAGATGAACACAGATGCTTATACCAATAGACATGTACACACTTATGCTCTTAGAGGAGGGGCTAAGGAATAAAGAAACATGGGTAACTACCATCTTCTATAGAGGTGTGTCTGTGTTAAGGATTATTTTGTGAAGTTGAAATGATGCATACTTTAACATAAGTAATACTGCCATTTTGAACCCGGTATTCAGAATTAGACATTTTTATTTCCTGTCATGTGGTTCAATTTGTAAACGTCCATATTAAAGGCCATGAAAATAAACCAGTGGAAGTTCGCCCCCTTATTTCCATGGTTTCCCCTATTCTAGGTGCTGGACCAGTATGAATAGAAACGGGAGAATGAGAATCCAGGCTGACCCGGCCCTTTCCACAGAAAGCTGCCTTTGGATACAACAGCAGGGCAGTTTGTGGTTAGCTGGTCTACATATTCCACCACGGCTTCTCTAAGTGCTCCAATTGCATAAAAGATAGGGATCATAATACTCATCAGTAAGGCACCTCTCCTGACAACCTGTAACTGAGGACCTTCAAGCCTGGGGAATGACAGCAGGTGGTTTAAGGAGCCAACTCCCCAGCCTCACAGACTCACCATGAACACACAGCTCCAAGTGCAGGACCAGAGTCTGAGGACACATTCTCTCCCCCACCCAGAATTTCATCAATTAACACTCACTTGAAAATCCCTGTTAGGTGAGCCCTCAATTTCCCCCTTTGCCTTCTGGAGCAGTGGTTTTCCAGGAGTGAGGGAAGTCATGGATTGTGGCTGGATAACCATGCATAACCCAAATCACAACGGAACAGTGAAGGAGTCTCTCTGCCTGCCTCATCTCCAGCCACAGACAGCTGATATTAAGTCATATTCCCTCACCCAAGAAAATAAGTTTTTGGCTTTTTGTATTTAAAACATGAAATTTGCTAGGTCACAGGCACAGATGGAGGGTGAGCAAACCCTACCACAGTCTTAAAAAGTCTCTGCTTGGCCACACCCCAGGGGAAGTGACCTTATTAGGCAAAATACTCAGCTTCTTGGAGTCTATTTTCATTTTTTTGTTTTTTTTTTTATAGGAACAAAATTATCTTACGAAGGTACAAAATACCACTGACATATATAAGACCATCAACTCCGAGAACTGCATGTGCTTTGAACGCCATCCATGCACTGCCTTACTCTTTATAATGCAAGTCCCAGACACACCCCAGAAATGTCTATCCAGAAAATGGAGGATATGATGGAGGGATGTGTGCTCTAAGAACCCCAGGTGGTAAGTCAGAGGAAATATTTTTCTCCAAGAAATAAAATCAGCTGTTTTGGTTTTGGGTATCATTCTGCTAAACTGCAGACTCTACCCAAGTTCCACTTAATGTGCCTCATTCTCATCAAATGAGAGATTATGAAGAACTCGTGAGTCATTTGTCCATAGCCTGGAGTAGATTCCAGGAGAAAGTGAGTAAAATTAACTCCATCACTAGTTCCTAGAAGCTGATAAAACCTCATGAAGACGACATCTTTTGCCATAAGGAATCGTGACCACCTTGCCCAAGTTCAAGTCTTTTAGAAAGCTCTCAGTACCTAAGTTCTAGGACAAGAAACCTTGCCTCCATGCAGTGGGAGACGCCCCTGCATGTCTAGTGGGCACTTACCCCTCAGGATGTAGTTCTGATAGTTCTGATCAGCCTCAGCTCCCACCTTGATCAAGCACGTCAGACCTTCAGCCACGACAAATTCATGCACCAAATCCTTGTCATCCTGGCAGAAAAGAAAAATTTTAATAATACTTTAAATGTGGTCCCCCACATCCACCTTCCATCCAAGCTGCACTGTTCAAACTATGTACAAGCCTTTGAAGACAGAATGACCCTTAAGGATTGCTCTGCTCTATTCAAATAAAGCATCTTAACTCTTGCCAGGGAATTTTACCATCAGCCTTCACATTTTCATTTGTCGAAGACCAATTATTACCTTCGGGGTAACCTAACAAAGCAAACGAATCCCTTGCCTTTCTCAAATATTTATGGTGCTGCTTTTCATTCTTCAAAACTTACCGGGATCCACTTCCCCAACAGGTCAAAGAGACTGGCCACATGAAACTGCTGGATTTTTACTACAGGAAACATTCTATCCCAAAATAGACCACCACATAAGAATTCATCACTCCTGTGTTCTCAGTCACAAGGACTGCAGTTACAGTAAGGGACTTGTAAATGCCCTCTGAGGACCTAAGGAAGAAATTTCTTCAACCACCAGCACTGTGCTGCTAGCAAGATAAGGGAGGAAGCAGAGTCAGGACCAGCCATAACACCCACTGTGGTCTGGGTCAGTAGCAGGCAGGACACAGAGGGAGCACAGGTGAGCTAATTTAGTGGTTCTCAAGAACAACTCTGGAGACTTACAGACCCACAAAGACAGCAGCAAGACTCTTACCTAGGAAATTCTTAGAAAGGCAAAAGATCTGGCCCCACCAAGGTCCAGCAGGCTATGTTTAAGGAGCCGTCCAGGTGACTTGGAGGCTCTATGATGGTTCTCACCCCTGAGTCCTTCACGTTTGGAATCATGTAGAGAGCTTTAAAAGCATTAGGAAACAAGACCTTATACAGAAGATTTGATCAGAATTTCTGGAGCAGGACCCAGACTCTGCTATTAGATTCCCCAGGATATCCTTCAGGGCAGTGCATTAAAGAACCACTGACCTAATACTACTCTCTTTACAGATAAGGACTCTAAGACTCATGAGTGTGGGGTGGGGACAACACTCAGCCAAGACTGCTTAACTACATCTGGCCTGCCCCCAATCCCTGACAGGTCTTTGTAGTACCAAGTTCAGCGGAACCCTATGAGACCATTTTTTCCACCAGTGCTTTCTCTGCTAGAATTGGGAGCATTCCTCAGTTGCACAACGTATTCTGTCTCAAATGTATCTAGGATAAGACTGGAACATCCATCTTTGATTCTAACAAAATTAAAAAGCCTCAGTGATGTAAATAGTAAAATGCTTAATAATGAAAGGTTGTTCTAGGAATATTCAGCAACCATGGTTTATCTCGAAAAGAAAAAATTCAGATGAACTAGAGTAATTCTCTTGTCCCTACATGAAATCTGCCCCTTTGATTTTTTATACTTTCTTCCAATTATATGTAACGGGGGTTTGAGCTAATGTGAGCAGATACAGAAAAGGGACCCTGGGAACCAAGAAAGCACTTCAGGGTCGGAGCCGGCTCTAGGGGGAAGGGTGAGTGAGCAATGCTTGTGCCCTGACAGTAATGAAACACAGCTGTGTTAACTCAGACTTAGATAATCACGGCTGTGGAAGAAAGAAAATGGGACAATATCGGGAGTTTTTGGAAAATTACTTTACACTAATATGTAGAAGGGAAATAAAAAATAATTCTCTCTCCATCCATATCCTTTTCCACCAGCATATGTGAAAAGTGGACATTTAGATGAGCTCATGTCTAGTCAGAAGGTTTTTTTCCAAGCATGTTACAAATGTTTATTACTTTAACTAAAACTAGATTCACACATGACTTCATGGCGAAAAAGTGAGAACAAGCTCTCAAGAAACGGCTCAAGCTAATCACTAATAGTAATATACCAGAGGACAAACTGGCAAAGGCTCTTGGAAAAAACACTGGACAGGCGAGACAGTGTTTATAAAAGTAATTCAGAACTTTAAAATGTATGCACATATGTAGATAAGGTACTTAGGAAAGACAAGCTAATGGATAATATGAAGAAAATCTTCCAATTGGCCATGGACTAGATTTTGAACACATCTCCTAAAATACACAGGTATTAATACATGACTTTTGAACACTGGTTTCAGACTAAAATGAAATATATATGGTAGCACTAACTGGTAAGTGATTAATTGCTACACCTCAGAATTTTCTGTAACTATGCATTAACCTATGATCATTTGAGGTAATACACAACTCAATTTAGATGTTCAATGGTTTGGGTTTTTTTTTTTTTAAGCTTTTGAAGTCTAGTTACGTAAGCAGTCTCCATACCTATCAAACCGGATAGGTGTGGAGATGTGGAACTCAGGTTAGAGAAGGTGGTGATCTCAGCCCCAGACAGTTTGCTGCTTGTGTAATCCAGTTAATCCCCAATGCACTGCTGCTTCGCAGCTAAGTGCTATTTGTGCACACCTGTGTGGTCTTCAAGCTGACTACAAATTCCTGGTAGCCAGCACCTCCTTCCTTGCCTCCACAGTGCCAATCAGGCTGCACAAAAACACATTCAATAATAGCAGCCCTGATAAATCAAAATTCAAGCAACGTATTTTATGTAGTAAGATTGGCTGAAGGAAGATGTAACAAGTCTAAATGTTGGGGTTTTTTTTTTTTTAACTATTCAATTTAGACAACTTAGAACATTTGTAACTGCAGGTACCAGTCAATTTATGCCAATCCTATTTCACCTGTCATCCCAGCCTATCCCCTGCTTTATCAGTTTGATGTAAGTCCCAAATATCACATCTAATACACTGGATTCCAATAAGGATCTCCAAACTATAGAAACACTTTTTAAAATATGTTAGCAAAAGACTTTAAAAATAATTAACAGTGTCCAATCCCTTAACAAACTCCCAATTGTTTTAATACTGTTTTGGCGGTTTGCATTAAGATCCAAACAAGATCTACACATGATAATTAGTTGACATGACTCTGAAACATCTTTGAGATTTGTGTTCTCCTTTTACCCTTGAAAGTTAATTGTTGGAGAGACCAGGTCATTTGTCCTACAGAGTTGCTTGGTCTAGATTTTGATTATACCACTGTACTTTTAACATGTGTCTCTATCCTGGATCATTTATAAATTAGTTACTGCATATAGAGGCATGATCAGATCCAGGGTTGTATTTCTACCAAGAAGTACATAATATCTGGTTATATCTCCTCTCTATCACGTTAGCAATCTTGATGCTCAATATTTAGTTCCATTAATTCATTAATTCATTAGGAATTACTCTCTGAATCTGTACCCCTTACTTATTAACTAGAATATTTCTACAAAGATTTCCTCCCAACCACTGATTATACCTAAAGTTCACATATGAAAAGGCAAGATAAAATTTGGGATTCTAAATCTTCACCCATTTTCAATACGAAGTTCACTAGCATTTTCTCACAATGATCTAGTCCATTAGCACCTTTTGCCTACTCATTTTGCCAATGCATTGTTATTTCTTCAGTATAATTATGAACTCCATTAAAATTTATTTGATGTAGGGGCTGGAGAGGTGGCTCAGCAGTTTCGGCGCTTGCCTGGCAAGCACGAGGACCCAGGTACAAACCCCAGTACCACGTACACAGCTGAGTGTTGGAGCAACTAAGGCCATGTGAAAAACTAAATAAAATTGTATCTCTGTCTCTCACTGCCCCTCTCTCTTAAAAAAAAATTCTTTGATGTGTTTGGACCCATTGCAGTTATCCTTTTTAATGGTTATTGACCCACCTCTGGCCAGTCAGTGGGAGACCCTTTTAATTGGAAACAGTCCTAGTAGTATTTGATAGCTTCCTGCTGTCTATACAATAAGAGGTTCCAAGTTTTATAACATTTCCTACTCCACACTAAGAACGAGTCACTTCTCCAAGGAGCTCTGATTCATTTCAGTGCTACAGATTATATTCTCACTGCCAGTGATTCTTTTACTAATTAACTGATTATTGCTTTTAGTTCTTTTCATTTTGATACTACAAATTAAATTCAGAAATACCATGATTTTTTAAAGTTATTTTTAAATTTTATTGAGGAGTTGTGTTATTGTACAAATACATATGTAGTAATATGATATGCTCCCAATCCTAACACAGAATCACCCCCATATCACCCACACCCCAGTCTCTTGACTCTTCTATATTCTCCCCTTAACAGATATGTATGTATGTGTGTGTGTGTGTATATATATGTATATATATATATATATAGTATACATGTATACATATATAGGGTTAGGAATATTATATATACACATATATACATATATATCTGATAATGTATTTTCCACAACTAAATGATTGCATAAGTATTATTTGGCTTCTTGGGGGAGTAAAGACTATATTACATCAATTCCCCCTTAGATCCCTATCATCCCTCCTTCTCCCCTCCCTCCTGCCTCTTCTCTTCCCACCTCTACAAATCTTTGGTTCCCCTAGACTATGTGTTGCTTCGACTTGGTGAGTCTAGTACATGACCTTAACCTTTTACCCAAGCCTAAGTTTTGCTCTAGCCTGCATAAATGAGGGGAAACATATGACCTTTGAGTCTCTGGGTTTGGCTAATTTCGCTCAGCGTGATTTCTTCCATTGCCGCCCATTTACCTTCAAAGGTCCTAATATCTTTGTTTGTAATAGTTGAATAGAACTCCACTGTATGTACGTGTATGTAAATGCATGTGTATATGTATGTGCGTATATATGCGCGCGCACACACACATATACATATCTCACAGCTTTTGGATCCATTTATCCAGTGAAGGACATCTGGGTTGAATACCAAGTTTTTAGCTTAAAAACAAATTTTTAAGAACTCTAAGGATGAATCACACAAACACACCCTTTACAATAGTAATCCCTATACTATTACCACCGACACAATTGTTATAAACAGTCTGTGTGCAGGCAGGAGGAAGGGTCTTTTGTTCTTTGTCTATGTTTAGTAGAATACACTCAAACTATAGTGTTTTAAATCCCATGAATAACTAGTTCCTCTCTGTGGTTCTATCACCAACTGGTTACTCAATCAGGGGAAATGTCAAAGCTGAGCAATGGAGATAGAGGCAGGCTGGAAGACTGAATAATGAAGAGTGAGGAGTGGTGGCACAGTAAGAGTTGGGTCCAATTCTGGGGGACCCAGAGAGTAGAGAGAGATAAGATGGAACCCAAGAGCAAGACTCGCACATGTGCACAAGGGGGCACATTCACAATAGTGTGGTAATAGCAAAATGCTAGAAACTAACCTAAGCATCTGTTAAGAGATTGGGGGAAAAAAAAATCACCTTGTGTTTCATTCACACAATGCAATATTCAACCAGAGCTACATCAATCCTGCCCAAACCCATGCCACTCTCAGAGTAAGTGGTGGTAGGATGCGCAAAGCGTAACATGTACATAAGTGAACACAAAAGGCTATCCCATTGTTGCATATTCACCATGAGAAAGAAAACACATGTGCCCAATGCACATCACCTTCAACAGTTAGTAGAGAGAACACCCTGGTGAGGGGGCGGGGAGAGGTCCATTGTCATTGAGGACCAGAGCAAAGACCTTCAATTATATTGATAGATTTTTTTAATTGAATATGGAAAGATTATGATTCAATATTGTGCTCTTTACTTGTGTCTGAAATATTTGATATTGTAACAATATTCTTTGTATATTATGGACTTAATTTAGATTTGGTAATCAACACAGGTATAACCTTGTCTGATCTAATCCTATAGCAAAGCAAAAAAAGGACCTAAGAGTACCTTTTCTTTTCCTTTTTACCTGAAATATCTGCTTCAGGGAGAAAAGTGCCCTTCTTAAATCTCGTCCACTGGAGTTGTACAGTTTTTCTGAAATAAAAAAGATAACAAAAATGTAACAATTTATGTGACTTAACAGATGATACAAAACACAGGAGATATGAAGGATAACTTCTACTGGAAAGGTAACTAAAACACACTCATACCATTTAGGATACAGCCTTACTCCACCAGCATTAAGGATGATTTACACATTCTGGTCTGTTACGGGTAGCAGGGAGAGGGGACACTGAGTTTTAGAGAAAGATATGCCCAACCTTGTACTCTCAGCCACCAGCTTCCTCCTGTTCATGTCTCTAGCTCTTTCATAGGCTCTATTTTCCGGTTTACAGGTAAGTCCACGTGATGGTCAAGTACATCCAGAAAAATACCTGTAGCCCAAATACAATGCATCCTTCAACCTCAGTCTTTCCTGGCCTTACAGCCCCTACACCACTATGCATTCTGTATTTATGCTTAGAAAGCTTCAGGTACCCTCCTTTTCCTGGAAAGGAGTGCCTTTGGCACTCTTGCGTGCCCCGATTCCTCAGAAAGTATAGAAGACCCAATGGCTACATGGTAGCTACTAGCTACGTAGACTAACTCACTCACTGTAATCATACAATGGTCCTCTGGTCTAGAAGCCAGCTTTACACCTCTTCCACAGGCATGACCACTCATTCATGTTCAAAGACAATCCTGGCCCACAGCAAGGTAGAAAGGGGAGTCTGGCCTTGAAATTCTCTGACTCAAGAGTTGGACTCACTTCTACAGCCCTACTGTGCACAGGGTCACATTTCACATGCATTAAGTAGGCCAGGTCTTGCAGAGGAGAAAGTGAGGTCGACATAGGAACATCCTCCAGAGGTCACTGACACAGTGACTAGGAGACTAGTGGGTGGTTCTACAAGGTGCTAAAGATATGCAAGATGGAGACAGTCCAGTTCTGAAGTGTCATGAAGACACCTGGGACGAAGATTCTGCTCAATTTTACAGGAACCATGCTTGGTCCTGCCAGTGATGTTTCGATTTTATGGACAATAATATCGTCTGCTGAAGTATTCCAAACCTGTAATTTTCTTATGCAAATCATCATTTTAACAAATGTCAGGCATTTGTTAAGTGTATGTCATCCCTAAATCACATTAGAGCAATACTGGAGCCATCTCTATTATGGTTGAAGTAAAAATAACCAAATATTCATTTAAAGGAGTATTACTCTCGAGTGCTGATCTTTGAAAAGACAGTTCAATAAGATATTCCCTCTCCACAAAGAGTAAACACCATGGTATAAAATGAAATCCCAAACTCAAAAATCACCATCTATTTTTTACAAATTTATTGTGCATTATAGTTGTACATATTTAATGGGATTTGTTGTTACATACTTGGACAAGCACACATTATAACAACATGAGTGGGCCAATATCACGCCTTAGCATTTGCCTTTTTTTTTAAGAGACAATTTTTAAATTTTTTTCATCTAGTTTTGTTTTTCTGGTGCTGCAGTTCAAGCCCAGGTCTCCTCATTATGCCAGGCAAATGCTCTACCACTGAGCCAGTGCTCTAGGCCCAATCATCTATTTTTAAAACATAGTAGCATCAGAAAGCTATGTGTGTAACCTGACTTGCTATGCTTATTCAACATATATTTTAGGTATGTTTACCTAGGAGCTTAGTAAGAACTAGGAACCAAGGATATTTGCAAATGATATATCATTTGTCTTTTACAAGAGTACAATTCCTGCTGGTAGCGGAGGATCCAGGAAGCATTTCCCTATGTCTGACATCCTGCCCACAGGAGTGTGACTGCCAAGTGCCCTTGGATGTGGCTTAAGAGGTCTACAGGACAAAGGAGAAGCACTCTTTCCCATAGCCCAGGTTTTGGTTTTCTTGTTGCATGACTAATACTGCCTTAGGAAGCGTGGTCTGGAGCTTTTTCTGCTGGATGACATAGTGAGTTCAAGCACCAAGCATTCTATGTTAAGTTGCACTGACCATGGCTGTGCAGGCTTCCCATTCAACCTAGTCTGGGGTATGAAGTGTTCACCTATGAACAGCGTCTTTCCTGCCAGCTTCCCAAGGGTATGCTCAACATGACTTTTGGACCCATTTCTTACTGAATTCCAATCACTCTTTTAGAAGCACCCTGTTTATGTAGATTCAGGCACTATTCTCATTTCTGATTTACAGGAGTGTGTGCAAGTCCTCTTTGACACAGGCTGACCACTAACCTTGGCACTCCATAGTTCTGCTATGTAATTCTGTTGCCTGTGGACTGTGCTGTCTCACAAGTGTGTCTATAGGTCGGTGTTGGTGTGCACATTCATATGTACTTGTGGATTCTGCCTGTGATTAATAGAGCAAAGCTTGCAGGTTCTCTGTCTCTCCAACCCAACCTGATTCACTGTATAGATTGTCCTAACAGCCTGAGTGTCAAGGGAAGGAATTCCAAGTGATCCACTGCCTGAAAAAAAAAAAAAAAATCAGTCAATGCAAAAGGAAAGACTTTTCTTAGAGCAGGAGAGATCTGGAGTCCACCCTAAGCCAACAAGAGGGCAGCAACACAACATGGCTGACCCCACAGAGTTTCTCCTTTCTCCTCTTTGTCCAACTCAGTTATGAACAACTGCCAAGGAAGCTGGTGCAACTCCCACCAGGGGACAGTGGTTCCTGCCACCCTGACTCAGCAAGAGAGCTCCAAGTCAGAGCACCAGGGAGAATAAGCACCTGAGTAATCAAGACTGGTAGCTGGGTCACTTCCTGGTAAATAAAGTTTAACAGGACAACTCAAAGCAGAAATGCAGGGATGGGGTCAGGCCAGAGCAAACAGGATGGCTACTCTCCTGAAGTTTGATGACTGCCTGGTGGGAGGTATGTGGAGGTCCCCCCCACAGCTGGCCTCAAGGTGGCCAGCGAGTCGTGAGAGGAAGCCTATGGAATGCCAAAGGAGAGGTGGCATGGATTCCAGCAGTTGGGAAGTAGGTGAGGAAGCTGATCATACATATCCCTGTTGTTAGGTCAAGCACAGCCCACACTTCGCCAATAAATAAAGGAAGGCATATGTGCATTATTTTTCTCTAACTAAACCTGCCAGGGTGCAAACATTTGCAGAACATTAGCCTTTAAGCAATGGGCAATTAGGTCTCCAACTGGTGGGGAGTTCCAATTCGAACCACCCTGTGAAGTCCTTGTAACTGTATTATCCTGACTCTTCATGTTTCTTGCCTTTTAAAATGAGCTCTGTTAATAACCATAGCTAATATTTACTCTCCAAACAACAGTGCACCCAATTACGTGAACAAATTACTTCACAACATCAAACCTCTCGTGGATCATAACACAATAATACTGGGAGACTTCAACACTCCGCTGTCACCATTAGACAGATCATCAAAACAAAAAAATCAAAGAAATAGCCAGCCTGAATAATTTCATAAACCAAATGGACTTCACTGACATAGAGTTTTCCATCCTAAATTAGCAGAATACACCTTCTCTGCAGCACATGGATCCTTTTCCAAAATAGATCATATACTGGTTCATAAAGATAATCTCAGCAAATACAAGAAAGTAGATATTACCCCATGTGTCCTTTCAGACCACAATGCTATAACCCTAGCAATCAACAGCAATAATCATAACAGAAAATACACATATTATTGGAGATTGAATAATACCCTATTAAATGAAGAATGGATCCAAGACGACATGAAAGAAGCAATCCACAAATTCTTGGAAGAGAATGAAAATGAAGACACAACATATCGAAACCTTTGGGACAGCATGAAAGCTTTCCTAAGGGGAAAATTCATAGCATTGAGTGCCCACACTAAAAATGAAGAGAGATCTCAAATAAACAAGCTTACACTTCATCTCAAAGCCCTCCAAAAGGAGGAACAAGCTAACCCCAAACCCAGCAGAAGGAAGGAAATAATCAAGATCAGAGCCGAAATCAATGAAATTGAAAACAAAAAAACAACAAGAACTGATGAAACAAAAAGCTGGTACTTTGAAAAAATAAACAAGATAGATAGGCCCCTAGCGAATCTAACCAAAAGGAGGAGAGAAATGAGGCAAATCAATAAAATCTCCAATGAAAAGAGAACGATCACCACCCAACCCCATAGAAATCCAACAAATTATAAGATCGTATTTTGAAAACCTATACTCCTCCAAATTTGATAACTTGGAAGAAATGGATAAATTTCTAGACACTTACAGCATCCCTAAATTAAATGAGGAGGATATTGAAGTCCTAAATGGCCCAATCACAGGCACTGAAATCCAGACTGCAATTAAAAGTCTTCCAAAGAAGAAAAGCCCAGGACCGGACGGCTTCTCCGCTGATTTTTACCACACTTGAGGAGGAACTAACACCTCTCCTTACTAAGTTATTCCAAGAAATTGAAAAGGAGGGAATGCTCCCATCCACTTTTTATGAAGCAACCATAACTCTGATACCAAAACTGGACAAGGATACATCAAGGAAAGAAAACTACACACCAATATCCCTTATGAACGTGGACGCAAAAATCCTCAACAAAGTACTAGCAAACCATATTCAAAAACTTATTAAGGAAATAATCCATCATGACCAAGTGGGCTTCATCCCAGGAATGCAGGGCTGGTTCAACATACGCAAAACAATTAACGTAATCCACCACGTAAATAGAATCAAGGACAAAAACTATATGATTATCTCACTGGATGCAGAAAAGGCCTTTGATAAAATTCAGCACCCTTTTATGTTCAAAACTCTAGAAAGGATGGGGTTCAAAGGACCATTTCTGAACTTCATCAAGGCTATATATGCTAAACCCTCAGCTAGTTTAATACTAAATGGAGAAAAGCTGAAAGCATTTCCACTAAAGTCGGGAACAAGACAAGGATGTCAGCTCTCACCTCTTTTATTCAGTATTGTTCTTGAGACCCTAGCTGGAGCAATTAGGCAAGAGAAAGAAATCAAAGGGATAAAAATAGGAAGAGAGGAAGTCAAACTCTGTTTGCTGATGACATGATCCTGTATCTAGAAGATCCAAAAAACTCCATCAATAAACTGCTCGAACTCATAAGTAGATTTAGCAAAGTAGCAGGATACAAGATCAACACACATAAATCAATAGCTTTCCTATATACCAATGATAACAGGACTGAAGAAGTCAGGAATTCAGTTCCTTTCAAGATAGCTTCAAAAAAAAAATAAAATACTTGGGAATCAACCTAACAAGGGAAATCAAAGATCTCTTCAATGAAAACTTTCGAACATTGAAGAACGAAATCCAAGATGACCTAAGAAGATGGAAAGATGTCTCATGCTCTTGGATAGGCAGAATTAATATAATAAAAATGGCCATTCTACCAAAAGCTTTATATAGATTTAATGCTATCCCTATAAAGATACCTATGTCGTTCTTTAAAGACATAAAAAAGCAATTCTCAAATTCATTTGGAACAACAAGAAACCAAGAATTGCCAAAACACTACTAAGCAAGAAAGATGAAACAGGCGGTTTTGCCATTCCAGATCTAGAACTATACTATAGAGCCATAGTAACAAAGACAGCATGGTACTGGTATCAAGACAGGAAAGACGACCAATGGAATAGAAGACCCTGAAACAAATCCTCAAATCTTTAAACATCTGATTTTTGACAAAGGGGGACAAAATATTACATGGAGAAGTGACAGCCTCTTCAACAAATGGTGCTGGACAAACTGGTCATCCACCTGCAGAAAGTTGAAATTAGACCCATATCTTTCTCCTTGCACAAGAATCAAATCAAAATGGATCAA
>PVKS010035336.1:0-20144 GCA_004027875.1 Aplodontia rufa
GCCCCCACAGTCAGGTACTGGTGAGGCCTTGCTTTCTAGGTGGCAGACAATTGCCTTCTTATTATGTCCTCACATGGCCTCTCTCTCTCTTTCTCTGTGTTTTCAGGGAGAAAGAGATCTTTCTAATTTTCTCTACTAAACTAAGAGCTTACCCTTGTGACCTCATTTAACCTGAATTACCTTCTATAAGCCACATCTCGAAATACAGTCACAGTGGGATAAAACTTCCATGTATAAGTTTGAGGGGGATATGAAAAATTCAGTCCAAAGCAATGGTACACATTTAAGGTCTCACAGTGAATTCTCATTACATTGTTCATGTGGGTTTACTCTATTGTATATTTTCAAAGATTTTATATATATCATGTTGCTTGATTAGTGGTTGCTATTTATACATTTTGAATTGAAATTCTCAGAATCAAAAGATATAAAGTGACATTTCAAGGTCATTTGGCCAAGAAATGGCAAAGTAGGGTTTTGAACTTGGACTTCTTGTTTCCTCATGCAGAGTTTTTCCCACAGGAGCTAGAATTTCCAATCTTATTTGACTATTAAACTTTTTTTCTCTGAATGCCAATTAGTTTTCCTTTGGAATACACTTCAGACATTCTAAGTCTGACTATAGCCGCAAGACTTGTGAGAATGAATGTTGTGATCACTGATGGTTCGGGGAACCATGTTCTGTCTATGTGAAACTGGCAAATTCATTTCTAAGATTTCAGTTAGCATTTCTAGTAGAAAGGTGTGTTTTGTGGTGCCAAGATGGCCCTTCATTCAAAATTCTTTCCCTTTTCCTTGGCTGTGCTTCTGGGTATTCCAGCAGTTAATAAAATTCCAACCTTTTCCAGACACCCACACACAAAGGTCCCTACTGTACTATCGTCTGTGTTAGGTTGTAAGACTCCCAATCACTCATGAATCGCTCTCCCTGGTTTAATAGTCTTCACAGATGGATGCCACTGGTTCTTTCCATTTTTAATTTTTGTACTTAGCACATCCAGTGAGCATTCTGGGCTACTTTCATTTCCATGAGGAAGAGATTTCTCTATTCATGATACATGGTGATCTTATTAGTGTCTTAACCCATTCTTCTCCCAGTGCACCTTCTCAACTCCAGTCATTTTTGTTACACCCCTCCTCTTCTGCCACTTGCAGTGCCTAGTGCTTAGAAGTCGACCTTTCTGTCATATAAACGAGCTTTGGTTTACTCAACTCAACAAATCCCTCCTTAGAGTCCAAATGAGATCACAGTGGAATCTTGGTGACCTAAGCAATACTCATCTGATAATGAAATGTGGGTAGGTGTGAGGTTGTAGAAATCTAACCGACCTCTTTGCCAAAAAACTGTTGAGTATAGTTATGCACCAGGTACTTTTCCTTTTGCTATGGATAAATAGAAAAATAAAACACAGTCCTATACTCACAGAGCCTGAAACCTACTGGGAAAGACAGGTGTCGTAGACAATTGATTACCATGTACTGTGCTGAGTGCGGATTCTGAGTGCATTGTTGATGGCACAAGCCCATCTCTCACCAGAAGCAGTTTCAGGCATTTGCCAAATGGGTAACAGGCCACTGCCTTATGCCACGCATTTGGTTAGATCATAAAAACACACAAGTGATCTAGGACACCATCTTTCAGAAGCACAATGTCATTTTGAGGATTAGATAGATCTTGATCACCTGAAACTGTAGATAAAAAAAACTTTAATTCACAGGCTTGGTTATGAATATGAAAGGAGTCATTTAGTATACTTTGCAGATCTTACTAAAGGATGTACTGGGAAAATATTATACACAAAGCACATGGTGGTTAAGATGGGATCCTCAGTCAGACTGTGAGTACCAGGACTGACCGGACATTTGTTGTTATGTGACCTCAGGCATGTTATATAGCCTCCTTTTCCCTCAGTATCTTGATCTGTAAAATGGGCAGACTAATAACACCTACTTCATAGAACTTTTGCGAGTGGTGAATGAATTAATTTATATCAATTGCTCAGAATTGAAAGACATTCTCACTGAATGGTAGCTATTATTATTAGCATCCTGTTATCCTTGTTTAAATTCTTCTATTACTGCCAATCTCTCCAGTGGAGTAAGGAAAGTATTGATGCCAAACAAAATATTATAGCCATATTCAGAACTAGTATTCACCAGTCTTCTTGTTTCTATTTTATCCCAAAATGTGTGTGAAATGGATGTTAAATTTTGCATTTATTTGAATATTAGTCTCTTCAAAAGGATCAAGAGTTCTGGATTCTAGTTTGGTTTTCTCAGCATGTCCTTCATCCTTAGACTCTTTTGTTAACCTCAACCAGTGTCAGTTTCCTCACAGTGGGGATAAAATAGCTGTTCCCCTTGTGAGACCCAAAGAAAATGAAGTGCATCCACCTGATGCATAGATGCTGCCAGTCTCTGTTTTTTCCCTCTAGGGAGGCAAAGGAATGGGAGACTGCAGTTGTCCTCCATGATGGGAGTAGTAGGCCACCACCTGGGCAACACTCTGGCTCCTCCTGTGCAAAAGGGACTGAAAAAGCTACTCACAAATAATGTTTATTTTCTTTGAAAATAATGTATGACTTCCTGTAAATATACTTCTCAATTCACTAAATGATTAAATCAAGTATTATGATTGGTTATGTGCAGATTGCCAATCCCTCCTTACTAGGACAGAGTCTCAGCTCAGTTCCTGTGACCTCTTGACCTTAGGGGTCTTTTTTCTTTTTTACCTCCATATATGTGTACAGGAAACTTCCCACTATCTGTTTTTACCCAGGATACAAATGTAGCTCTACAAGTGCCTGTCCTTGATACCCCCATTTCTCTGTGCTCTGTCATTGGCCTAACCTGAGCCTTAGACCTCTGCAGCCACTGTATGCTCTGAGCATTTCCTTAACTGGCTTTGCTTTGGCTGCTGATTTCTATTTCATTTTCCTCTTCATTTTCTTTTCATCTGCCTTGTATTGCTGACTTGACTTCCAATCACAGAAGTTGCTTTCCTACCCTCTCTGAGGTCCTGTTTGGCACAAAAGCTCCCTTTTTAGTGGGTGTGTGCCCTCCGAGGACAGGGTGCAAGTCACTGGTTCACAGCTCAACCCTGTCCTGCTGACTGGGCCCTTCTTGTTATAGATGACTTCTGTACACCAAACCCCTTTGTCATAACATGATGCAGAGTAATTAATTACTGTGGGAGTAGGCACTCGAGAAGGGAAAGGAATTTCTCTTGTGAATTTAAGTCATTAACCTCTTAGGAACAGTGCTGAATCTGGAAACTCTTATGTGTGATGCTGGTGTTTTGGTACCTGCCTCTGCCCCACTGAAGCTCAGCATTCATTCATTCAACAAGGGATGGTGCTCATCACGGGAAGTGCTCAGTGTTGGGGACATGGTCATGATTTTGTTCTTGCTGTGTTTTATTAAATGTGGAAACACTTGGGTGTCCCCAGTACCTTTCTCCACCCTGACAAAGGAGAGGAGCTGAAGGGGAGAGGGACTCAGGAATGGCCCAGAGCATAATGTGCCAAAGCTGAGACGATTCCCCAAGCCAGGACACAAGGATGTCCCTGTGACATGTCTTTTACTGAAAATACCATTAATTTGCTCCTTAGAATATCTTTTTGAGGTTCTGATATTTGAGCCCTCTGAATCATTGCCAGACTCATTGCAGTTCTTCTTAAATCCCAGAAACTCTGAGGGGAGGAAGAGTGAAGTGCAGGAGTAGAAACCACAGTGGGTCCTTCTGCACTCAGGCACCACCCAGTAGGTAGTGGTTCTGTTCCTGCAACTTGATCACAGTCACATTCTGTTCCCAGGGGCCCAGAAAACTCAGCTCTCCTCTTATTTAATAGCCCTCTTGGGAAGTCTGTGGGGGTGAGGCAAGGTGGTAATAAAGACATGCTCTTCTCTATTGGGACACTGAAGCAGGCCTGTGAAAGAGGGGCAGGCTCTGCCTGTGGTCACCTGGTGCCCCTGGCTGAGGAACCCGAGGGATTTCTACAGATCCCTGGCCTGTGTTTGGACTTTCTTCCCACACTTCAAAGAGTGAATGTGGACCTGGCTGTCCTGATAGGAGCTCATGTTAAGGTTCAGACTGGGAGGCCCAGTTAGGTCCTTAATGACCCTCACACACTCTCTCTCACAAACCTATTGTGACATCAGCAGGAGATGCCCAACTGCCCTGGATCCTCAGGAATGAGAGTGAGCAGGACCTCAGCACATTACCTAAAGGTGCTTCCAGTCCAACCAGGGAACAGAGACACTCTGAGTGCCCATTTCCCACGGGTGATGAACACCCTCCCAGATATACATGGAGGTAAATCTTCAACCAGTTCTTGGAACATGAGAATTGTGGGAGAGTGCCAAATTCATACAAGTGCTGAGGACACATACTGACCTGTGGGTGAGGGCCCTTGTCCACCATACTCAGCCACTGTGAGTCCTGTACATGACCACACCTTTCCCACTGCATTCAGGGTCCTCTCAGAGCTGTGGGTGAGTCTCTGATCCCAACATTTTCAATCTCCTAGAGTCCTGTGGGCAAGCACCCCTTTCCAACCAGAGATCAGTCTCCTCTCAGTCCAGTGGGCAAGTGTAACTTTACTACCAGGCTTTGTTCCTTTGAGTCTTTGCATGGTAACTTCTTTGCTGTGTGGCCTTGGAAGTGCATGTCTAAGGGCCCCCTGAATAGGAGCATTAGAGTTTCTTCAGGTCTTGCAAGTGAGCATATTCTGCACCATGCTCACTGAACCTGATATGTGATAGAGAGCGCCTCTCCCACATGTGCTCTGGGTCACTCTGAGTCTTGGGTGAGTGTCCATGTTTCAACAACTGAGGACCCTTTGTCATTGGGTTGTTTGATGTTCCCAAAACAATCAGGTGGGTATGTATACTTCTGCTGAGTGACTTTTTCACTTCAGTCCCCAGAATCACAGAGACTTTTGAATCTGGTATCCTTTCCAACCAGTGCTGAGGGCACTGAGACCTGTCAATGAACCCTGATCACACACCTGTGTTCTGGACTCTGTGAAGTTATAGATAATTGGCACTTATGCACCTATGCTGAGGATCATGTGGCCTTTGGATGTGTGCTAGTATGTCCATTTTAGTCAGGGTATGACCTGTGCTGAGGGAAATTTAAGGCCTCTGAGTCATGACAGAGGTGACAGAAGTCATTAACTCCTGGGAAGGTTCAGACTAGGAGGCCCAGTCAGGTCCCTGACGACCCCATACCTTCTCACAAGCCCTCTGCAGCATCAGCAGCTGTTAGTGCCCCTCCTCCAATCCCATTGTGACATCAGCAGGAGATGTGTAACTGCCCTGGGTCCTAAGGAATGAGAGTGAGCAGGACCTCAGCACACTGCCTGGAGATGATCCCAGTCTAATGAGGGCACAGGGATACTCTGAATGCCCATTTTCCATGGGCAATGAACACCCTCCAAGATATACATGGTGGTGAATCTTCAGTTCTTGAAGCCACAAGAATTACAGGAGAGTGCCACATTCACACAAGTGCTAAGGACACAAATTGAGTCATGTGTGAATGCCCCTGTCCATCAAGCTCAGCCCCCATGAGTCCTGTATGTAAGAATATCTTTCTCACTAGTGCTCAGGGTCATCCTGGTCCGGTGGATGAGCATGTATTTTTCCACCCCTTTTTGGTTTCTTCTGATGCCTGTGGGTGAGTACCCCTTTCCCAGCAATGCTTGGGGTCCTCTCACTTTGGTGGGTTACATTCCTTTCCCATGCTCTGTGAGTTTCTCTGAATCCTTTTGTTGAGCGTCCCTTTCCCACAGTGGTCATGTATTGCTTGAGTCTTGTGGGTGAATTCCCCTTTTCCACTGGTACTCAGGACCCATTCAGTCCATTGTTGAGGGTCATTTTCCTACCCACTTTGCTCTGAGTGATAATGGGTTAGTACCCCTTCTCCCAACAGAGCTCTGCCTCCTCTGATGTGCACCCCATTCCCATCAATGTTCAGATTCTCAAATTGCCAGGAAAGTACTATCTTCCTACCTGGTGTCAAATTCCTGTGACTCCTGTGGGTGAGTGCCCCTTTCCCACCAGTGCTCAGGTGCATCTAAATTTTGTAGTTGATTAGATGTTTACAAACTATGCTCAGTGTCCTTTGCATAATGTGGCTGAATGTACCTGTACCATCACAGCTTAGACACCTTTGAGGTGTTTGTGTGAGCATCCATTTAGACAGTGCTCAGGAATCTGTGACTATGGTGAGTGAGCATGCCTTTCCCTCAAGTTCTCAGGGTCTTCTGACAGCTGTGGGTAAGTGCCCCATACCCTCATAAGCTTGGGATCATATGAGACCAGTGGGGGAGCATCTATTTCCCATGCATTTCCTGTTTACTCTAGGTCAATTAAACACCCACATCCCAACTGTGCACAGTGTACTGTGAGTTCTGAAGGAGAGCACACATTTTTCATGAATGTGTGTCTTCCTTCGTCCACAGGGTAAGTGCCTCTCTCACACCACTGATCAGTGTCTTCTACCACCATTGGTGACTGTATTGAACCCACCACAACTCAAGGTAATCAGATTTCTCAGCTTGACAACTTCAGTCAAACCAGATCTCAGATGATTGTGCATCCTATGTGTGAGGCCTCATTCCCACCTCTGATCCCTCACTTCTCTATCTTGTGGTAGATGCCACACTCCTACACTGCACTTGTACTAACAGTCTGCTGGATGAGTACCAAAAACACAGGAGTTTTCAGTGTCCTCTGAAACCTGTGCAGGGAGGGTGCTGTGAAAAGTACTTCATTTCCTTTGAGCTTTTTGTGAGCAATGAATTCTAAGAAACATGTGATACCGTGGAGATATACGGGTCAGTGCTTGCTCCTGGTCCATGAGCACTGAAGGTCCTCAGAGTCCAAGGGAGGATCAGCACTTTGCCAACTCTCATATGCTTCTGATTCCAGTGGATAAGCATGACTTTGCCACCAATACTGAAAAACCTCTGAGAACCATGGCCGAGCACACCTCTCCCAACAGTTGTTGGATTTCTGAGGCTCTTGTGTGTGATTGCTACTTTCCACCATTGCACCCAAGGCCATGTGACCTGTGTGTGAATGCCAGTTTCTACCTTTTCTTGGTATGCACTGAAACCTGTGGAAGAGCATCCTTTTCCCACAAGGATTCAGTGTGTTCTCTTGGTTGTGGGTGCTTGTCCTTAAGCACTAGTGCTCAGTATCCTCTGAGTACTGTTTTTGAGAGCCCTTTATCAACAGATATCTGTTTCCATTGAGAGGTGTGGGGAGCACCAATGTTGCACCACTGGTCAGGATTCCCTGTGCATTGTGGGAAAGCAGCCCTTTCCCACCAGTGCTCAGTGAATTCACATCTTTTGTGACACTGCTTTGTTCCCCCACAGTGCACCATACCCTCTGAGTTGTCCTTGAGGGCTCATTTCACTAGGTGGCTTTATTTGTCTTTTGTTGAATGCAACATTGACTTTCATCATAGTCCCAGGCCAATTGTGGCTGAAGGCCCACATCAAAGGAGCATTCAGCAGAACTATGTGTTCTGGGTGAGCACATTTTCTAGCAAGCTGACAACTACAGCGATATGAAAGAGTGTGCCTGTCCCAGCAGTGCTCTGGGGAGACCTGAGGCTTTTGGTGAGTGTTCATTTTTCAACACTCCTGAGGACTCTTGGACAGCTCCTGTGGACAGCTCTCCTTTCCCCAAAGCACTGTTTGTCCCTGTGTGATTTGGTGGAGAGACACTCTCACCTTCAGAGATTTTTGTGCCTAGGAACCTACCTACCCTTGCTGAGGACTTTAAGGGTCCCTGTAGGAGTGCCACTCAGGCACAAACACTCTCGACCTAATCTCAGTTAGGGATGTTTGTCATCTACCATCCATTGCAGGGAACCATGGGAGACCAGTGGATGAGTGCCAGTATCCCAACTTTTCTCTGGGTCCTTTCTTACCTGAGTCTGATTACAATGTTCCCATGGGTATAAATACTCAGGAACACCTGAGGATTAGCATCAATTCTCCACTTCAGGATGCAGTGGTAAAATGAGAGTAAGTGACAATGTGCCAGCATTGTGGAGCAATTTCAAAGCTGCCTATGAGGGCTGTGTCACAAACTCACAGATGAAAGGAAGGCATTTGGGTGAGCATCATGTTCCTTTCACGTTGCAGGAACACAGAGTCCTGCAGGTGTAGCAACCTGTGAGAGTAGTGTGGGAGACTGAGATGGATAAATGTGATAGCCCCCTTGCTACTGCTGTCAAACTGTAGTAAGTCCTATGAGAGTGTCCATTCCCACCTGGGATTGCAGTCCACAGAGTGAGGAGTGGCAGTGCCACCTTTCCCACCAGTGCTTAAGTACCTCTGAGACATCTAGGAGATCACTATCTCCTGGTAGTTTTCAGGCTTCTCTCTGTCCCGTTTGAGTGCCCCTTTCTGGAAGTTCTCAGAATTCACTGTGTCCTTTGGGTGAGTACCTCTTTCCACCAGTGCTCAGTGTACTCTGGGTCCTGTGGGGAGCATCACTTGCAAACCATTAGATGTGTCCTTCCTCTGAGTTCTATGAATGAGTGCCCCTTTCCCATTGGTACTCAGCCTCCTCTTATTATGGTGGATGTTGGGTCATTCACCACCAGTCCTCAGTCTCCTTTGAGTCCTGTTGCTGAGGCCCCTTGTCCCAACCATGTCTGTTTCCATGAGACATGTATGTGATCATACTGCCCCTATCTCAGGTCCCGCATCTCAGACTCCCAATCTTGGGTGGGGAGAGCAGTACTTTCTCAACAGTCTTGTGTGTTTCCTGTGAGTGTGGTGGGTGAGCACCCCTTGCACGATATACTCATGATCCTCTGGGGTTTCTGGCTGAATACCTTAGTCCCAAGAGTTCCCAGATTTTTGTGCCTCCTCTGTGTTAGCTCTCTTTCCACCACTGATACTCTCTGTATTTTCTGTTTGATTGCTCAATTTCAGCATCAATCATTGGATTGAGAGTCTTGTGGGAGAGAACACCTTTTCCATCAGTGCTCAGTGTCCTTTGATTTTCATTCATGGTGGGCCCCTTCTCAACAAGAATTTGTCTCCTTTGAGTCTTAAGGTGGAGGATTGCTTTGTTAAAGAGCTGAGATCTGTGGGTGTGTGCTTCTCCTTGACCATCAGCGACCAAAGTCCTCAGAGTTCATGGGAGGAGCATCCCTTTGACAACTCTTGTGTGCTTCTGGGATTCTAGTGGGTGAGCATGACTTTGCCACCAATGCTGTACTTCCTCTGAGAACTGTGGCTGAACACACTTCTCCCAACAGTTGTCAGATATTTGAGAGGGTCCAGTTTACAGAGAGTGAGGATCACTGGTGGAAAGGGAGCTCACACAGGAGGCACAGAAATCTGGGAACTCTTGGGAGTAGGTTACTCAGCCAGAAACCACAGAGGACCATGAGATTGCCATGCAAGGTGTGCTCTTGTGTAATCATTGCTTTCCACCAGTTCACCCAAGGCCATACGGCCTGTGGGTGAGTGCCACTTTCCATCATTGCTTGGTTTTCACTGAAACCGGTGGGAGAGCACCCCTTTCCCAGTAGGGCTCAGTGTCTTCTGCTGTTCTGGGTGCTGGGCCTTTAGCACCGGTGCTCAGTATCCTCTGAATATTGTTACTGAGAGCCATTTTTCCAACAGATATGTTTCCATTGAGAAGTGTGGGGAGAACCACTTTGCACCACTGGTCAGGGTTTTCTGTGCATTGTGGGAAGTGCTTTTTTCCCACCAGTGTACAGTGACTTCAAGTCTTTTCTGTTAGTGCTTCATTCCCCCTAGTGCACTGAACCTCTGAGTTGTCTTTGAGAGCTCAGTTCACTAGCTCTCTTCATTGACACTGAGTCCTTCATGATTGCCCCATCGTCTCTCATCAAAATCCGTGGCCAGTTGTGGCTGATGGCCCTGTTCAATGGAGCAGTCATCAAACCTTTGTTTTCCTGGTCAGCCCATTTTCTGGCAAGCTGATAACTATAGAGATGTGACAGAGTGTGCCTGTCCCACCAGTGCTCGGGGCCAACATGAGGCCTTTGGTGAGGGTCCAGTTTAAAACACTGCTGAGGATTCTTGGACAGCTCCTGTGGACAGCTCTCCTTTCCCTAAACCATTGGGTATCCCCATGAGCTTTGGTGGAGAGACATTCTCACCTTCAGAGATTTTTGTGACTGGGAACCTGTCTGACTCTTGCTGAGGATGTGAAGGATCAGTGAGGATCTCCACTCAGGCATACCCACTCTGGAACCAATCACATTTCAGGATATATGGCACCTACCCTTCTTTGCCAGGGGACCATGGTTGACCTGTGGATAAGTGCCAGTATCCCAGGTTTTCTCAGGGTTCTTTCTTACCTGTATCTGAGTACCAAGTTCACATGAGTTTAGAAACTCACGAATACCTGAGGATTAGCATCACTACCCCACTTCTTCAGGAGCAAGAGACAATGTGCCAGCATTGTGGAGCAAACGCAAAGCTGTCTATGAGGGCTATGTAACACCTTCACAGACGAAAGGGAGAGATTTGGTGAGCATTATGTTCTTTCACATTCCATGCAGGAAGAGTCCTGTAGGTGAGGCAACCTGTGAGATCAGCGTGGGAGCACTGAGACAGATAAATGTGATGGCCCCCTTGTCACCACAGTCAGGGTCTGTAGGTAGTCCTATGAGAGTGTTCCATTCACACCTGGGATTACAGTTCACAGAGTGATGTATGGCACCCCCTTTCCCACCAGTTCTCAATGTTGTCTGAGTCCTCTAGGAGAGCATCCCTCTCCTGGCAGTCTTTGTACTTCATGTGTCCACTCTGTGTGCTCCTTTCTGAAAGTTCTCAGAGTTCTCTTTGTCCTGTGCGTGACCACCCCTTTCCACCAGTGCTCAGTGTACTCAAAGTCCTCTCCCCCTGCTTGTCTCCTTCCTCTGAGTCCTATGGGTTAGTGTCCCTTTCCCACCAGTACTCAGCCTCCTCTTACTATGGTAAATGTTGTGTCCTTCACCTCCAATCCTCAGTCTTCTCTGAGTCCTGTTGCTGAGGGCCCCTGTCCCAAACATGTCTGTTTCCAGGAGACATGTGCATGATCACCCTTTCCTCATCTCTGTTCTGAGTTCTTTGAATCCTAGTGGGAGTAGTGCCTTCTGAATGGTCTTGTGGGTTTCCTGTGAATACAGTGGTGTGAGCACACCTTGCACTCCATAATCATGGTCCTCTGGGGCTTCAGGCTGAAGACCCCAGTCCCACAAGTTCCTGAATTTATGTGCCTCCACTGTATGAACTCCCTTTCCACCAGTGGTCCTTGCACTCTGTATTTTCTGCTTGGTTGCCCAATTTCAGCACCAGTCATTAGACTTAGAGTCCTGTGGGAGAGCACCCCTTTCCCAGAAGTGCTCAGTGTCCTCTGAACTTGGTGTGTGGTGGGCTCCTTCTCAACAGGAATTTGTCTACTTTTAGTCCTGTGGTTGAACACTGCTTTGCAAGAGAAAAGAGTTCTGTGGTTAGAGTTCTTGTCCTGGGCCACTAGCAACCGAGGTCCTCAGAGTCCAGGAGAGGAGCAGAACTTTTCCAACTCTTGTGTGCTTCTGGAAGTCCACTGGGTGAACACGACTTTGCTGCCAATGCTGAACTTTCTCTGAGAACCATTGCTGAACACACCTCTCCCAACAGTTGTCAGATTTCTGAGCCTCTTGTGTGTGATTGCTGCTTTCCACCGGTGCACCCAAGGCAATATGGCCTGTGGGTGAGAGCCACTTTCCACTGCTGCTCTGTGTGTACTGAAACCTGTGGGAGAGAACCCCTCTCCCATCAGTGCTCAGTGTCTTCTGTCCATTGTGGGTGTTGGGCCTTTGGCACTGGTGCTCAGTACTCTCTGAGTACTGTTGCTGAGAGCCCCTTTCCCAATAGATGTTTGTTTCCATTGAGAGGTATGGGGAACACTAATTTACACCACTGCTCATGGGTTCCTGTGCACTGTGGGAAAGCAAACCTTTCCCACCAGTGCTCAGTGACTTCACCTGCTGTGTGTTACTGCTTCATTTCCCCCAGTGCACTGTACCTCTGAGTCATCTTTGAGAACTCAGTTCAATAGCTGCCTTCATTGACACCGAGTCCTTCAGTGATGGCCCCATTGACATTCATCATAACCCCAGGCAAAGTGTGACCCATGGCCCATTTCAAAGTAGCATTCAGGGGAGCCATGTCTTCCAAGGGAGCACATTTTCTAGCTAGCTGATGACTAGAGAGAAGTGATAGAGTGCCTTTCCCAGCAGTGCTCTGGATTGACCCTAGGCCTTGGGTGAATGTTCATTTTTCAACATTGCTGAGGACCCTTGGACAGTTCCAGTGGACAGCTCTCCATTCCGCAAAGCACTGGTTGACCCATGTTCTTCGGTGGAGAGACACTGTTACCATCAGAGATTTTTGTGCCTGGGATCCTATGTACCTTGCTGAGGACTTGAAGGTCTTATGAGGGAGGAACACTTAGGCACAAACCCTCTGGACCCAATCCCAGTTCAGGACATTTGCCACCTACCCTCCTTTGCAGGAGACCATGGGTGACCAGTGGTTGAGTTCCAGTATCTAAGATTTCCCAGGATCCTTCCTTACCTGTGTCTGAGTACCACGTTCCCATGGGTATAGAAACTCACAGATAAGTGAAGATTAATATCATTTCCCCACTTCTTCAGGACATTACAGATAGTGGGAGAAAGTGACAATGTGAGAGAATTGTGAAGCAACTTCCAATCTGCCTATGAAGGCTGCTATAACAGCCTCACAGATGAAAGGAAGAGATTCGGGTGAGCATCATGTTCCCTTCACATTGCACACATGCAAAGCCCTATAGTGAGGCCACATGGGAGAGCAGTGTGGTAGCATTGACATGGATAAATGTGATGGCCCCCTTGTCACTGCTGTCAATATCTAGTAGTCCTATGAGAGAGTGTCCCATTCCAACCTGGAATTACAGTTGACAGATTGCTGTGTGGTAGTGCCCCCTTTCCCATCAGTGCTCAATGTCATCTAGTCCTCTAGGAGAGCACCCCTCTCCTAACAGTCCTTAGGCTTCTCTGTCCCTTGTATGATTGCCCCATTCTACAAGTTCTCAGACTTCTCTGTGTCCTTTGGGTGAGGGTCCTTTTCTACCAGTGCTTAGTGTACTCTGAGTCCTGTGGGAGAGCACCACTTTCCCACTGGTTTTCTCCTTCCTGAGTCCTGTGGGTGAGTTCCCCTTTCCCATCAGGAATCAGCCTCCTCTTATTATGGTGGATGTTGGGTCCTTCACCACCAGTCCTCAGTTTCCTTTGAGTCCTGTTGCTGAAGCCCCTTGTCCCAACCATGTCTGTTTCCATGAGATATGTGCATGATCACCCTTTTCTCATCTCAGGTCCAAGTGTTCCCAATCCTGGGTGGCGAGAGCAGACTTTCTCAATGGTCTTTTGTGTTTCCTGTGAGAGTAGTGGGTGAGCACACCTTGCACAGCATATTCATGGTCCTCTGGGGCTTCTGGCTGAGTACCCCAGTCCCAAGAGTTCCTGGATTTCTGTGCCTCCTCTGTGTGAGCTCCCTTTCCACCAGTGGTCCTCACTCTCTGCATTTTCTGTTTGGTTGTCCCATTTCAACACTGACCATTGGACTGAGAGTCCTGTGGAAGAGCACTCATTTTCCAGCAGTGCTCAGTGTCATCTGATTTTGGTGCACAGTGGGCCCCTTCTCAACAGGAATCTGTCTCCTTTGAGTGTTGTGGTGGAGGACTGCTTTGTAAGAGAGCAGAGATCTGTGGGTGTGTGCTTCTCCTTGACCATCAGGGGCCAAAGTCCTCAGAATTCATGGGAGGAGCATAACTTTAACAACTCTTGTGTACTTCTGGGAGTCCAGTGGGTGAGCCCGTCTTTGCCACCAATGCTGAACATCCTCTGAGAATGTGCTTGACTGCACCTTTCACAATATTTCGGGGATTTATATGGCTCTTGTATGTGATTGCTGATTTCAACCATTGCACTGAAGGTAATGTTACCTGTGGTGAGTGCACGTTTTTACACTGTTGCTCATTGTGCATTGAAACTGTGGGAGAGCACCCCTTTCCCACTTGGGCTCAGTGTCTTCTGTCCATTGTGGGTGCATGGCCTTTAGCACTGGTGCACAGTATCTTCCTGTTGCTGAGAGTCACTTTCCAACAGGTATCTGTTTCCGTTGTGAGGTGTGGGGAGTGCTGCCACTTTAGCAGCACTGCTCAGGGTTCCCTGTGCATTGTGGGAAAGTGCCCTTTTCCCACCAGTGCTCATTGATTCGTGTGCTGTGTGTCAGTGCTTCGTTCTCTCAGTGCAATGTACTCTCCAGGTCATTTTTGAGAGCTAATTTCAGTATCTGGATTTTTTGACACTGAGTCTTTTGGTGATGACCCCACTGATTTTTGTCACAGTCCCTGGTAACTTGTGGTCCATGGCCCAGTTCAAAGGAGCATGCAGGTGGACCAAGTCTTCCAGGTGAGCACATTTTCTAGCAAGCTGAAGACTATAGAGATGTGACAGAGTGCCTGTCCCAGCAGTGCTCTGGCACAACCTGAGTCTTTGAGTGAGTGTTGATTTTTTAACACTTCTGAGGACTCCTGGATAGCTCCTGTGGACAGCTTTCCTTTCCCCAAAGCACTGGGTGTCCCCATGTGCTTTGGTGGAGAGACACTAATCACCTTCTGAGATTTTTGCACCTTGGAACCTACCTACCTTTGCTGAGGACTTGAAGGACCCATGTAGGAGTGCCACTCACTCAGAAATCCTCTAGAACCAATCCCAGTTTGGGATGTTTGGTACCTACCATCCTTTGCAAGGGATCATTGATGACCAGTGAATGAGTGCCAGTATCCCAGCTTTTCTGGGTCCTTCCTTATCTGTGTCTGAGTACCAAGTTCCCATGGGTATAGAAAATCATGGATACCTGAGGATTAGTATCACTTCCCTACTTTAGGACATGGTGGATAATGGGAGAAAGTGACAATGTGCAAGAATTATGGAGCAACTTCCAATATGTCTAAGAGGGCTGCTGTAACAGCCTCACAGAAAAAAGGAAGAGATTTGAGTGAGCATCATGTCCCTTTCACGTTGCAGGAATGCAGATTCCTGCAGGTGAGGCAATGTGTGAGAGCAGTGTGGGCACATTGACATGGATAAATGTGATGACCCTCTTGCCACCACGGTCAGTATCTAGTTAGACCTATGAGAGAGTTTCCCATTTCCACCTGGGATTACAGTCCAGAGTGTTGTGTGGCATTGCCCCTATTCTCACCAGTGCTCAATGTTGTCTGAGTCCCCTAGGAGAGTGCCCTTCTCGTGGCAGTTCTCATGCTTCATGTTTCCCCTGTGTGTGCACCTTTCTGAAAGTTCTCTGTGTACTGTGGGTAAGCACCTCTTTCCAACAGTGCTCATTTTACTCTGAGTCCTGTGGGAGGGCACCCCTTTCCCAGCAGTGCACAGTGTCCACTGACTTTAGTGCTTGGTGGGCCCCTTTTCAGCAGGAATCTGACTCCTTTGAGTCCTCTGCTCAAGCACTGATTTGTAAGAGAGCAGAGGGCTGTGAGTGCTTGTCCTTGACCACCAGTGACCAAGATCCTCAGAGTCTGTGAGAGGAGCATCAATTTGTCAACTCTTGTGTGCTTCTTATGAGTCCAGTGGGTGAGCATGACTTTGTCACCAGTGCTGAACATCCTCTCACAACTGTGGCTGAGGGCACCTCTCCCAACATTTGTTGGATTTCTGTGGCTTTTGTGTGTGATTGCTGCTTCCCACCAGTGCATTCAAGGTCGTGTGGCCTGTGGGGGAATGCCACTTTCCACCATTGCTTGGTGTGCACAGAAACCTGTGGGAGAGCACCCCTTTCTCACAAGGACTCTGTATTTTCTGTTTGTTGTGGGTGCTGGGCCTTTAGCACCGCTGTTCGATATCCTCTGAATACTGGTGCTGAGGACCCACTTCCCAACAGATATCTGTTTCTGTTGAGAGGTGTGGGAGCACCACTTTTGGACCACTGATGAGGGTTACCTGTGCATTGTGGGAAAGTGTCCCTTTCCCATCAGTGCTCTTGACTTCATGTGGTGTGTGTCAGAGCTCCATTCCCCCCAGTGCACTGTACCCTCTGAGATGTCTTTAAGAGCTCAGTTCACTAGACCCCCAGTGCAATCTACCCTCTGAGTTGTCTTTTAGAGCTCAGTTCACTAGCTGGCTTCATTGACACTGAGTCCTTTGAGGCCACACTGATTTTCTTCACAATCCTTGGCCCCTTGTGGCCCATGGCACATTTCAAAGGAGCATTCAAGAGGACCTATGTCTTCTGAGTGAGCACATTTTCTAGCAAGCTGATGACTACAGAGATATGACAGAGAGTGCCTGTCCCAGCAGTGTTCTGGGGCAACCTGAGGCCTTGGGTGAGTATCCATTTTTCAAAACTCCTGAGGACTCTTGAACATTTTCTGTGGACTGCTCTCTTTTCACCAAATTGGTGGGTGTCCCCTTGCACTTCATAGGAGAGAGACTGTTACCTTCAGAGATTTTTGTGCCTTGGAACCTACCTACCCTTTCTGATGACTTTAAAGTTCTGTGTAGCAGTGCCACTCAGGCACAAACCCTCTAGACTCAATCCCAGTTTGGGATGTTTGGTATCTACCTCCTTTGCAGGGGACTTTGGGTGACCAGTGAATGAGTGCCACTATCCCAACCTTTCTCAGGGTCCTTATTTACCTCTGTGTGAGTACGACAGTCCCACAGGTATAGACACTCATGGATACTTGAAAAATAGCATCAATTCCCCTCTTTTTGAGAATATGATGGAAAATGGGTGCAAGTGACAATATGCAAGCACTGCAGACCCACTTCAACGCTGCCTATGAGAGCTGCTCTAACAGCCTCGCAGATGAAAGGAAGAGATTTGGGTGAGCATTATATTCCCTTCACATTGAATGCATGCAGAGCCCTACAGTGAGGCCACATGTGAGAGCAGTGTTGGAGAACTTAAGTGGATAAATGTGATGGTCCCCTGCCACCACTATCAACATGTAGTTTTTCCTATTAGAGAGTGTCCCATTCCCACCTGGAATAACAGTCCACAGAGTGCTGTGTGGCTGTGCCCTTTTTTCCAGTAGTGCTCAATGTCACCTAATTCCTCTAAGAGAGCTGCACTCTCCTGGCTTTTCTCAGGTTTCTTTGTGTCCCTTGTGTGATTGCCCCTTTCCAAAATTTCTCAGACTTCTCTGTCCTGTGGGTGAATGCTCCTTTCCATCTGTGCTATGTGATTTCTCACTTTTTTCATGATAATCCTTTATCACCAGTGCTCAGTCTCCTTTGAGTCCTTTAGTTGAATGCATTTTTCCCAACAGATGTCATTTTCCAGTGAGTTTTGTAGTGAATGCTCCTTTCAGAGTAATTGTCAGTATCCTTGGTTCTTTGTGTTGGTCTCCCTTTTCAAGGAATTCCCAGTGTCCTCTGTCTTCTGGTTGAATGCCTCTTTCCCCCAGTGCTCAGTGCCATTGAGTCTTGTGGGAAAGCACCTTTTTCTACCTGTCTTTGTCACTATAAGTTATTCTTTTATTTCCCCTTTCCCTTTGCACAGTCCCTGGGATTGTGTAGCTGATGTCCATTTTTAAGGAGCAGATGGGTCTTGTTTTTTGTTCTTTTTGAGCATTTTGAGAGGTAAACGATACTTGTCCTCCAATTCTCTCTTACTACCTGAGGCTTTCAGTGTGTGTCCTTTTTTCACTACTACCTAGGTCCCTTTGATTTTCTGGACAGGCTCTGCTTTCCAAAATACAAAAGTTTCTCTGGATAGGAAGACAGACAATGTAGAAGTAGGGAAATATATAACAAAATGCCTGCCTATTTTGTGAGGCATAAAAGAAGAAGGTAGGAAGTTGAAAATGTACAAGGGGCTAGAACAGTGTATCAGTTGTTATGGTGCTTGTGCAGTCTGCACAGATACACAGGTACGAACCCCAGCACCAAGTGTGAGACCAATAAAAGCCACATGAAAAACTAACTAAAAGTTATTCTATCTTTCCCTTTCTCTCCTATTCTGTCCCTCTCTCCCTTTAATAAAAAAAGAAAGAATATGTTTCCTGATAGTTACATGAAACTTTCCTGGCAGAAAAGAGTGTGGTGCTGATTGACATTTGACAGAATGGTGGGAAAGAGCTTGCAGCTCTGTAGGGAAAAAGAATACAGGGCAGAGGAAACAGTAACTGCAAAAGCCATGTGGTAGATTCATGTCTGGATCCTGAAGTCCTGGAGTGAGTGGTCAGCATTTCCAGGGCAGAAAGAGCAGAAGGAAAGTGTAAGCTTTGACGACAGAGCCAGGTATGGGAAGCTGAGTTTGTAGGGTCTCGGATGCAAGCAAGCATGACTTTATTCTGAGATGAGGTATTTCACTTCTCAGTTATTTTTTACCAGAGTCATTTTCTTCTTTTTTTTTCTGAAATTTTATTTATTTATTTATTTTTCTATATATGAGAGAGAGCATACAGTTTTTGCATTTCTGTGCCTGACAGATATCACTTATGGCCTATTCCATCCATTTCTCTGTAAATGACAACATTTCATTCTTCTTTTGTTGGAGTAATACTCCTTTGCATATATATACCACATTTTCTTTTTATGCAATCATTTGTTGATAGGCATCTAGCAGTCATTATTTCCTTTAAAAATATCCTTTTTTATCTTCTCTTATTTGAATATTCTGGTTACATATTTAGTAGACCATATGAATTATCCTAAAAATCAGTGGATCACTGACGATCCGTCCATTTTTTAGCCTTTAAAATTATTTCCTCCATTTCACTGAGTTTTTATTGTTATGTCGTCAAGTTTACTAATGTTCCATAATATTTCATGTTCTGTTAATTTCTTATACAATATTTCTCATTTCAAACATCATAATTTTCATCTTTAGAAGTACATTTTTCTTTGCAAATGTATTTTGCATATTTTTATTCAGAAATTTATTTGTTGAACAGTCACATAATCTTTTAATGAAATAATATAATATGTATATAGATTCTGAAGATTACATTTACCCCCAAGAGTGCTCATCCAAATATCCACCCTTAGCCCTGCCCTCCCCTTCCCAAAACATCTCTAAAAATTTATTAGGTTGTATAACATTACAACTTATCCGGATTTAAAACATGATAATAGTCCTCCTTTTTCAATGGCCAGGGTCTTGTTCCAGCCTCCACAGATGAGTGAAGACATTCGACCCTTGGTTCTCTGGATTATGCTGATTTCACTCAGCATAATTTCTTCCATAGCCATCCATTTACCTTCAAAGGCTTAAGTATCATTCTTTCTAATTGCTGAGTAAAATTTCATGGTATATATGTACCACAGTTTTTGGATCCATTCATCCACTGAGGGACATCTGGGTTGTTTCCATAACAACTATTATGTTACTAGCAATAAGAAATTGAGCTGCTATGAACATAGATATTGCTATGTCGCTGTAATGTGCTGATTCATTTTAAATCCCCTGGAAAAACACCCAGGAGTGGGGTAGCAGGATCATATGGTGGACTCATCCCTAGTTTTTTGAGGATTCTCCATACTGCTTTCCAGAGGGACTGTACCAGTCTGCAGCTCCACCAACAGTGTGCTAGTGTTCCTATCTCTCCATAACCCCCCAGCATCTATTTTTGTTTAGTTTCTTCATTTTTGCCATTCTGGCTTGCATGAGGTGTTATCTTAGAGTAGTTTTAAATCTATATAAAATTTCGGTAGAATGCAGATTTTTATATATTAATTCTGCCTCACCAAGAGCATGGGACATCTTTCCATCATCTTAGGTCGTATTGGATTTCATTCTTCAAAGACTGATAATTTTCATTTTAGAGATCTTTGATTTCCCTTGTAAGGTTAATTCCCAATTATTTGATTTTTCTGAAGATATTGTGAATGGGACTGATTTCCTGATTTCTTCATCAGTCCTATTATTATTAGTGTATAGGAAAGCTATTGATTTATGAGTGTTGATCTTGTATCCTGCCACTTTGCTAAATCTGTTTATAAGTTCAAGCAGTTTACTGATGGAATTTTTTGGATCTTCCAGATACAGGATCATGTCATCAGCAAAAAGAGAGAGTTTGACTTCTTCTTTTCCTATTTTTAT
>PVKS010035337.1:0-20143 GCA_004027875.1 Aplodontia rufa
TTGGGGGGGGGACACTCCTGGGGGTAATTGCAATATCCAGAATATATACACATTTTATATTATTTTGTTAAAATCTTTTAAGGTTGTTCAAAAATAAAAAATTTTAAAAAAGAACACTTAAAATCTATCTTTTAGCAATTTAACTCTTAGTAAGTATAGGCACCATGATGCCTATACTATACTATATTGTATAGTCTCTATAATCAAGAGACTGTACAATAAGTCTCTTGAATTTATTCCTCTTGCTTAACTAAAATTGTGTATACTTTACCAATTTCTCCCAAATCTCCCCAAACCACAACCTATGGAAACAAACATTTTACTTGGTTTCTGTGAATTTGATTTGTGCACACTCTACTTGTAAATGAGATCCCCTGGCATTGCTGACAGTGCCCGATGGAAACTCTGGAAACTCCTTGGATATTTGTTGTCATTGGATGTTGTCATTGGATATTTGTTGTCACTCAAAGCTGTCTGCCACATGCACAGATTCTGAGTGTATGCACTGGAACAGAGAAGCTTTGATTGAACAAGTGTTAGCTAGAGAAATAATTTCTTCTTTACATTCAGACTATAACAGATACATCCAAATAAATGAAAAAGAGGAACCTGAAATCTACTCAGGACTCATTTTATGACCTGGCTTCCTTAGGTTCATGGGGGAGAGAAACACCTGGCTTCCTTTTAATATTATTAGTATCTTTTACTAATATATCTTCTTCTTAAGGCTACTTGGAACAGGAAGTTAGAGTAGAGGAAACAATTTACTTCTGTTTATGTGGAAAGTCCCCTGCTTTTATCATATTCTGAGCTAGTTGTCAATCGTCATTAAAGACAGATCACCACATCATATTAATGAAAAAAGAGAAAACCCCACAGGAAAAAATAAAAAGCAAAAAAAGGTTCTCCCTCTGGGGCAGGAAAAAAATGAGGCTGTAGAGAGGGGGAGTTAGCCTTCAACCTGTACTCTGTACCTGGAGACCTCAATGTTCTCACCAATGGAGAATGTCAGAGGGGGGAAATGAGCCAAAGACCTAAATAGACATTTCATGAAAGAGTTCTATGAATAGCCAATAAGCATATGAAAAGATATTCAAAGTCATTAGCTTTTAGAGAATTAAAATCACAGTAGGAGAGTATTTCACATGGACAAGAATGGTTAAAATTAAGAGAAATGTTCGAAGAGATGTAAGGAAACTGGAACTATCCAGTTGAAAAGTAAAATAGTACAGTCATTTTGGTAATCTTTTAGAAATTTAAAAAATCAACCTACCATATTACCTATTCCCTAGCAATTTTCCTCCTACATATCATTCTTAGGGAAATAAACATTTATCTTCACATAACAAGTTATGTGTGAATGTTTGTCACTACATTATTCCTAATAGCTTAAAAGAGGAAACAGATCACCATCAACTGATGAATTAATAAAGTCAGTGATATATGTGCATGTGTGTGTATAATATTATACATCTATTATCAGTGCACACACAACAACAATAAGGAAAAAGGCACTGATAGAATACAGATGAATTTCAAAAAGATATTAACAAAATGAAGTTAGCTGCAAAAGACCACTTATATGACTACATTTATATGAACTGTTCAGAAAAGGAATGTCTACAGAGACAAAATGTAAATCGTGGTTGTCTAGCACAGGCAGTGGCAATGGGTAATGAATACAAATGACCACCGAGGTTCTTTTGGGGTGATGTAAATATTCTATAATTGGATTGTGGTGAAAATAACATAGTTCTGTAAATTTTCTAAAACTCATTGAATTATACATTTTAAATTGGAGTTTTTTATGATATGCAAATTATACCTTAACAAAAAAGCAAAAGATTCAAGAAAGTAGCTACCTCAAATCCAACAGTTTGCAAAACCAGAAATGAATTATTTCTCTGCTTAGGTCAGACCAAAGCTGGGTCAAAAAATGTGAAAAAAAGTTTTTGAATGCTACCATGTGAAAACTTTGTATTCCTAGAATCACACATGTTTTTAAAATACTAAACTTCTGAATTTTTTTGGTGGTTTTGCTTTGAATCTTTGAAGGACTTTAGTATTAAAATAGTAACCACTTCTTTTCTCCACTCCACACCATTCCACCCTATATCATGATATTCATCAGTTTCAGTAATAATTGTAGATATTCACCTAACACCACTTTCAGTACATACTCAGTGACACTTCTGGATCCAAAATTATCTTCTGGCAGCTAAGTCTCAGCTCCAACATATTCATCAAGGAAATATCTCCAAAGACAATAAAATCTCACTATTTACTGAGACAACATTTCAACCCCTCTGAATCCTAGAATAATGTACTCAAGTTTCTGAAGAATACTTTTACATGCACAATCTAGAGTAGTACTTTCCGGAGCTTTCTATGATTATATAAATATATTATAGTTGATGCCAACATAGTAAGCACCCCCTAATAACATGTTGATATTAAGTACTTAAAATTTAGGGTGAGAAACTGAGGCCCTAAAGTTTTAAGTTTATTTTTAATTTTTTAAATTTAAATAACCACATTTGGCTTGTTGCTACCATATTCGATAGCACAGGCCTAGAAGTTCATCCAACTGATCCAAGTCAGCTAAACTTATTATCTCCTTTAACAAATCTGCTTCTCCTTTTCTTGTATTACCTATGTCAATCATTGACCTATGTCAATCATTCATCCAGCTGGCCACACAAGGTAGCTTGGAATCAGCTTAGACCTTACCTTCTGCACCCAATCTGTTATCAAGTCTGCAAACACTAACTTCTAAATGCCTCTTCACTCCTGCTGGTCTCTATATTTTACTTCTGACATTTTTACGTTTCTTTATTTCTCACCTGATTTGGCTTCAGCTTTTTTTTGTCACCTAGTCACTCTTACTGTATTTCCACATAACTGCCAGAGCAAACTTCTTAAGAGTCATGCATGACAAGTAACAACACTGTGTCCAACTCTTCAGTGCCCTTCATTGCGCTGTGGATATAATGGAGCACCCATCTCAGACCTTTTATCATCTGCCCCTCCTGCCATTCCAGTATAGCTTCACTCCCTTTACCACCTCTCCCTAATGTGCCCAGGCTGCCTGCCTACAATACATCAGAAGCTGTCATCTGTTATTCTAAGAAAAGCAGGGCCCATGTGCAACAGAAGAGGTGCCGATGGTCTGGGTATAAATGTCAGGTCCATCTCTTTAGCCGCCTTCATCATCTACTTCCCTAGCCATCAAAGTAGGCTAATAAAAGCACCTACCTCTTGGGATTAATGAGACAATACTTGAAAAGTGTAAACATTGTGGTTGAGATGTAAGAAACATTCCATAAATGTTTGCCATTATTAATAATCCTGACTTGTCTACCTAGCAAATTTCTTCTTCTGTTCAACATTCAGACATCACATTGTAAAGATATAGAAAAATACCAAAGAGTTTTTTCCTTTGCTTTCACTCAACAGAAAGCACTTCTGTGACCCCCAATATTTGGGTTATTTTTCCAATGCACCATGTAATTTTCCAGCAGATTCTCCAGCAGACACCAGCTAAGCATTGTCTAATTAAATTCAATTCTGACATTTTCTACATAGAGACAGGGTTGGCTCCTACAGACTGAGGGCTAAGTCCCTCAAGACTATTCTTTACTTCATATACCAATCTCAAATCTGGGCCTGAAAAACTTCTGGCCATGGGGCTATAAATTGAGGTTCCCATAATAATACCCTTTTTGGGTTCCACTAATTTGCTAGAGAAGCTCACAGAATTATTTGTATTTACTTATTTATTACAAACAATATTTTAAGGATACAAATGAATAGTCAGATGCAGAGATATATAGGGTGAGGTCCGGAATCACCCTGAGCTTAAGAGCTTCCAATCCCATGGAGGTGAGGCACCAACTTCCTGGCACACGGATGTGTTTATCAATTTGGAAGATATCCAAACCCCACAGTGTAGGGAATTTAATGGAAATTTTGTCACAAGGGCATGACATATTATTAACTCCATCTTCAACTACTCTCTCCTCTCAGGAGAATATGTAGGGGGAGAGGGTACTAAAGATCTAAGATTGAAGTCATAGCTTGGTATTTCTGGTGATCTGCCCTCTGCCAGAACCTGAGTCACCTCATTAAAGCAAAAAATGCTCCTATCACCCAGTAAATTCCCCGGGATTTAGAAGATCTGTGTCAAGTGCTCCTCTTACTCAGGAAATTACCAAGGTCTCAGGAGAACAGAACTGAGACCAAATACTAAAATAAGAACAGCACTAACTACAAGGGAGTTCTATTGTAGGGGCTGGAGGCAGAGACCAATGTGCATATTTCTTAATATTCCATATTCATTGTCAAAGCTAGCATTTTTAATGCCCTTCTCCTAATCACTCCTTTCTGCAATTCTATAATACATTCAGCAAGCCCTTTTATGGTTCTTAAGAAAAAAAGGTCACCATTTGTTTTCTTAAATTCAGTTCCCTTCTGAGAACTTTTAAAAACCTTGAAGGTAAGAGTTTTGACCCATTCAGGTATGAATCACTTGTGCCAGATTATAATCCATTACAGGTGGTCAATAAATATGAGCTTCCCATATGAAGTTTGATAAAGTCAAAGCATAGAGGTTTTAGGGATGAGTGCTCAGGTGTGGTAGCCACTAGATGATTGAAATTTCTATGATGGATGGAGTTTAATTACTTAATCAACTTCTAGATCAGGGGTTAAAGAGAAAAATCTACCAAAAGTGCTTTGATTAAAAATAGAGAACCTGTAACTCAGGCATTTCACCAGAACATAGAATCTCATTGACTTCTATCCAGCTATCCTCAGTTCACATCAGGAGCATCTGATTTTATTCTAGCCTATGCATTAGCTTCTAAACCATGTCCTCTGCAAGATCCTAATTGGTAGCAAGGTACTAATCACTAATTTTCCCTATATAGTACCTTGCCACTTATGAGAACCAAGCTCTCCTACCCAAAGCCAAAGAATAGGCTTGGAGACACGAGATACAGAAGAAAATAAAAAAGTGAGACTTTAATGATGGACTTGCAAGTTTGGGTTCCTGAGAAGAAGGAATACTCAAAGTGGTTACAGTCAGTATTTTAGCCCCTAGCGTGCAAGACCCCTGCCTGGTTCCTGATTGGCTGAGTGATGTGGGTGTACAATCTTCCCAAATACACATAGGTTTTACGTCTTCTATTGGGTTATTTAAAGAAATACACCTTTAGTTATTCCCAACTCCTTGTTCTCTGATGGTGGGGAATTCTTCTTGGTGTGATACATACTCAGCACTTGCCTCTTTGCCAAAGCTAGTATTTTAAAGGGAGATTTCTATCCCTGTTTGTCAAGTCTGCCCTTTCCCCATCTCCTTTGTCAAGAGCTGTTCACCTGCACGGATTTTGGATTTGCCACATCCAAAGGCTATGGTGCCATTGTGTGACTTAACTGCTTGTAACTCTCCATTCTGCTCTACTTCCCCTCAGGCTGCCTTTCCTACATCTCAATTTCCCATTTAAGGCTAAATACTGAATTCTGAAAATGGACCACTTGACTTTCTCACACAATGAAAAGTCAACATTTGGGCAAATGTGAAAAACTACCCTCATCAAAATCAGTATGAAAATAAGAGACCCTCACTTCTCTTGAAGCTGTTGTCTTACCTGCCCATTCAGTGCATCGCTAAAATGAGTCCCTTTACCATTTGTCAGTATTTCTCTTTCTAGAATGTTCAATAGCACAAGAGTTAACAAAATGATATTAAATCTTAGGATCATTAGTTTTATGTATCTACTTTGCTAAACTGTAGTACCTGTTATCTAATCAAACATTAATGTAAAGTATTGCAATGAAGGTATTTTCCAGATGTTATTAACATCTGTAATTATTGATTCTAACTAAAGAGATTACTTTTTATATTGTTGATATACCTTAACAGGGGTCAGGAGGAAAGAGATAAAGAGACAGAGAGAGAGAAATAGATGGATTCCCAGAAGAAGAAATTCTGTGTAAAAACGTCAATATCCTCCTGCCTGAGCCTGCCAACCTGCTCTATGAACTTCTGACTTGCCAGCCTCCAAAATATTACTTTAGCCAATTCAATGAAATTCTTTCTCTCCCCATATACTTATATTTACAATATATATGCATGCACACATACATGTACATATATGAAATTATATATTTATGTAATTGTTACCATGTAATTTCCTACAGCTTCTGTTTCACTGAAAAACCCCATTTCAGGGGCTAAAGTGGTGGCTCAGTGGTTACAGCACTTGCCCGGCATGCGCAGGTACAGAAGTTCAAACCCCAGCATCCACGTACACAACTAAGTGTCAGAGCAATGAAAGCTCAATAAAAATTGATTCTCTCTCTCTCTTTCTCACTATCTTTTTCTCTTTTAAAAAAAGAACCTATTTAATAAAATATTTGAGATCATAGCTGGAATTTTAAGTCTCAGTTCCTATTATAACAGTTTGCTTTCTCCTATTTTCCATTTTCTTCTCAGAATCAGATTAACTTGCTCATGAATCAGGGAATGAACTTAGAGGGTGATTTTTCAAAATTAAATCATCTTCCCACATGTCCAGGAGGATTTATCTGCCTCTCCTGGCTCCTTTTCAGAGAATTTGTTTTTGCACCCAAACAATCAATGTTGCATCCAGGCTTTCTGGTGCTTCAGAATCCCCTGACATAAATTGATGCAAATATTTGAGGACACAAGATCTTGACAGTCTCATTGTAAGGCACAGTAGTTAGCAGTTTGGGCTCTGAACCTTTTGCTCCATCTCACTTCCCATCTTGTTCAAACTCTTTAAGTCCTTCCTTAAACTACCTTGTTCCCAATTCAGTCTTAATTCATGAGGACATGTGTGATACATTATACTTCACTCTTGCAAAAATACATCTAAGGAAACTATCCATGTACAAAAGAAGGGAGGATTAGATATATTTTTGCAAGAGTGAAGTATAAAATTATGGACGGCACATAGCTATACAAAAAGATTTTCAATATTATTAGCTATCAGGAAAATGCGATTGAAACTGAAATGACATTAGATTACATGCTATCTGAAGGGCTAAAGCTGAAAAAGAAAAGAAAGTAGGAAAGAAAAGAAAAGAAGTAACAACCTTAAGTATGCTTCCCCGAATACAGAAGAATCGAGTCATTCATAGATTTTAGGTGCAAATGTGAATGGTTCAGCTGCCCAGGAAATAGATAAGCCATTTCTTTAAAAACTAATAAATTATTACACCACCCAATAATTGCACTTCTGGACATAGATCCCAGAAAAAATTAAAATTTATGTTTACAAAAATACGCGAACACATGTTGAAATGAAGTTAGCTCCATCTTTAAGAAAGCAAATGAGGGATTCATCTGTTGATGAAGTTGATCTACATGTAAATAGCTTTAGTGTCAAACTTCTGCTTATGACATTGTACTTTAGTAGATTCACAAGAGATTATTATTCAGAAAACTGGGTATATGGTATCTTCTTATTATTTCTTATGGTTATCGTGAATGTATAACTGACTCAAAATAATCATTTTTAAAGTGGCCCTAAAATAGTTCTAATTGTTATATATTTACAGCAGTACTTTTTTTTGCAAATGATACTGAATATTTAATTGTGGTGCTTTTAGTACTTCAATATAAAATGAATTTATTGATTCAGCAACTTTTGCTTGTGTCTCCTATCCTAAATATAACATTCGTAAAATTTTCAAAATCAACCTTTTCCTCCTCATCCAATTATCATTCTATTATTATTTAATATTTAATCACTTCCTGTTATCTTCTTGACATAGGCCAGGCCCAAATGCTGTTTCTCAATTATGCTTCACTGTTAATCTTTTTCCTGTTCAGTTTTGGTTGTTCCCTAATTGTTCTGCTAAAGGCCTTGCCTTTCACATCAGATTCTATTTATTAAAAGAAATCCGTCTAGTCTTTCTAGATAGCCTATACATTCTTATTCTAAAAAAGACAAAGAACTTGCTGCAGAAGAGGGTACTCCAGTCCATTATAAAGGTCGTCTAACTTCCATATCTAAAGGAGTCAAAACCTCCAAGTAAGCAGAAATGTACAATGCAACAGCCTCACTGTGGTTTGCATGAAAGTCATGAACTTTTCAGTTTATGGTATGGTATTAAACCTAATGAAGATTGCAGTTATAGTGCTGTTATGCATACAAAATAAAACTGCCTAACTAAATAACAATCATCTTGCCTCTGCTGCTAATTGTACCTGTGTAAGTATCTAAATCTATATTTCAATAGATATAGCCATTCTGTGCTTCACTGGCCCAGACTGATGGCATCTTCAAGCCTCATGATTTGGTAAAAGAGCTGCAGAGATAGCAAGATGTCAATTTTCTGTTACTGAAGGAAGTACCAAGGCTGGGGGCTAACCTTTCCTCATCCAGAGTCCATTTTAATTTAGAACAATACAGTCAGCTTGGAACGGGGGCCAGGAAAGAAAAAGTGAGTTTATTATTTCCATTTTATTATCCTGGGGGAAGGAATAAAGAGGTGAATGAACTGCTTGTTCATCACAAAAGGCCACTCAGCCTTGCTTTGATATGGAGACGCGGGAAATTGAAATTTACAACACCTCGGGCACTGCTCCTGCTCTGGGATGTGTCACCCTGATTGTGTTCATATTATTGGGTTGCTTTACACGTTGTTCACATCTCTACCCTACCCGCTCGTTTGGAAAGAGTTGTATTGCATTTACAGCAGAGTTGCATTAGGCATGGCCAAACAGCCCAGTGCATTAATTGGGTAAATATCAGTCCAGTTTGAAAATAAATTTTCTCAAGCTTTCATCTCTTGTCCTTATACCTCCTTATACCTTTTCTCTGCCCCTTGATTTTACTTACAAATTCACAGAGAAAAAAAAAAAACTGGCATCCTAGAGTCAGACTGGAAATCTCAACTATCCTTTAGAGAAGTCAGCTCACAAACCAGTCCCAGATATTCTTCTTTCTTCTTTTTACTAGGGGTAATAGTACACCCTGTCTCCCCATCTCCAGGCACTCTGTGTTTCTTTTCCAGATAAACACAAAATGATACCGCATGTAATATGTGTAGTAAGCAAAAGACTCTGAAGTTTAAATTGTCTAAAACAAAAATTCTGATTCATCACACCCGCTACATAAACTCACTAAAGCCATAAAAGCTTCATTTTCTCATTGGTAAATTCTAACATGCCCTAGAGGAGACAGAATAAAAGTAAGACAAAAATTTAAAAAGAACTCCAAAATAGGTTTTTACTATTCCCTAGAATTAAGAATCACACAATGAAATTAAAACAACAAATCCTCATATAATAGATCAAAAAGAATACAAAAACATATAAAAAGGATTATACAATGAAGCTAAGCAGGACTCATCACAGGAACAAAGACTTGTTCAGTTTATAAAAAAAATCAATTAATGTAAGACACCACATTAAAACAGTGACAGGGAAGAATGATCATTTCAATTGATGCAGATAAGCATTTGACAACATCCAACATCTTTTCATAATAAAAGCACTTGGCAAACTAGAAATAGATGCATAGTTCCTCAACCTTAGAGAAGGCATCTATAAAATACACACATCTATACCACACTTAAATGTGAAGAGACTGAAAGTGTTCCTCCTAAAATTAGAAGTAAGAGAAGAACACCCAGCTCAGCACTTCTACTCAACATTGTATTGGAAGCTTCAGCCAGGGCCCTTAGGCAGGAAAGTAGAAAAAATGCATCCAGATTGCAAAAAAGGAAGTAAAACTAACTCTGTTGACATAAGCATGATCATGTATACAGAAAATCCTAAATAAATACAAACTAATAGTATTAACAAACAAGATTAGCAAAGTTCTGGAATACATAATCAATAAGCAAATAATAATTGTATTTCTATTTACTAGAAACAAGCTGAAAATGAAATTAAGAAAATTCCATAATAAAATGAAAAATAATACTTAGAAATAAATTGAAGCAATAAAGTGCAGGATTTTTTCTGTTTACAATATGCAGAAAACCATAAATGAAAGAAGACCTAAAAAATGAAGGACAGCCATGTCCATTCACTGGAAATGTAATATTATTAGGATGGTAATACTATTCCAAATGACCAAGAGAATCTTCTAAAAATTCTAATTGCATATTTTCTTTCCTATCTTTTTTTGTGAGAATGAACAAACTGATCCTAAAAGTCATATGTTCATGTGGAAATACAAGAAACCAGACAAGTTAGAAAAATAAATAAAGAAAAGAAAAGGAAAAAAAAAAGACTCAAATTCCCTGATTTCGAATCTTACTATAAATGCCAGTATTTGTATACATGACATTATGCTATTGGAATAAGAAGAGATATATTAATTAATGCAAAGATATTTCACTAAACTAGTTTTACAGCTATGGTCAATTGATTGTTGACAATAGTACCCAGGCTATTTAGTGGGGAAAAAAGAGTCTTTTCAAAAAATTCTGCTAGGCAATCTACTGCATAAACTATACATAACTCAAATTAAAAACCTAAATATAAGATCTAAAATTATTTTTTAAATCTTAGAAAAAATAGGAATAAATAATTGGAAACTTGGGTTAAGGTTTTTTTCACATATAATATGGAAAGCACAAGTGACAAAGAATACATAAATAAGTCTTAATCATAATCAAAACCTTTTTACTGCAAGGTATACATCAGAGAGTGAAACTACAAAAACTTAAATAAGAAGAATTACTCAATATCATTTACTGATATTTGTTCCTTAATAGAAAAGGGAGCAGAGAGCTCAGGAAAAAAGAACTCTCAAAATAAGAACAACTGAAAATAAAACTAAATAAAAACTATAAATAACCTAGTTAGAAATGACATGAATATTTTTTCAAAGAAGACATACAATAAAATAGTCATTAGTTTCATAGAAATATGATCAGGAACATTAACCAGTATGAAGCTGCAAATCAAAGCCAATAGATAACCATCTTCTACTTACTAGAATGACTAATTGAAAAAAGCAGATTATTTTTGATAAGCTGTAGAGACAAGGGAATTCTCATACACTGTTGGTGAATGTACACTGATACAGATATTCTGGAAAGATTTACAAGTTTCTCAAAAGGTTAAATATATCATTATGAGTATGAGTCAAGAATTCTACTCCTAGATATACACCCAAATATAGTGAAAACATATGTCTAAGCAATAACGTGTCATCAAATGTTCATAGCAGCAGTATTCATAACTGTCAAAATAGTAAAGAACCCAAATATGTATAATTTCATGAACAGAGAAATACAATATCATATATCCATATATGGAGTAATCCTTTGCAATAAAATGAATGAATACTAATGTGTACTAAAAGAAGGATAAACTTTGAAAACTTTATTCTATTTGGAAGAAACAACTCACAAAAACCATATACTGTTTGACTCAATTTATGTTAAATGTCCAGAAGAGACAAATCAAAAGAGACAGAAAACATATTATGGTTTTCTTAGGGACTCTGCAGGAGAGGGAAATGAATGCGACTGCTAGCACATACCCTCCTGGGATTCTTGTAGAGTGACATAATTAGATTTTGCTTTAAAATTAGATAGTTGTGATAGTTGTAAAATTTTTGTGCATATTAAGAAACATTAAATTACACCCTTTATATCAATGATGAAATTTATGGCATGTGAATTATACCTTAATAAAGCTATTGAAATAAATTGAAAAAAAATAAAATGAGAAGTCCAATCTCATTGGCCCAGTTCTCCATTACATTCTGAACAAGAAACAGATACAGTAATAATAACTCCCCAAGATTTTTGTGGGTAGCCTTTCCACTCTGGGCCTGGGAGAGGCCAACTAAAAATATACTGCTTCTATCAATTCAAAGAAGAGCACAACTTTTCCCCTATTAAATTTCTCATTTTATAATCCCTGAGCTTCTACAGTCTTTGGTGTCCTTTTGATAACTTTGAGATTTGTAAACAAGAAGCATGGAAGACATGGCTGAAGAAAAACACAGAGAATGCATTCAGAGTTTCCTAAATCATGGGACAACTACCAGTGTCCTCAGTCTATGCTATTATGTGGCATCCTGCAACTCTACCTTAGGGGGGTAGCTTTTTCAGCTGCTTGTGCCCAAGGGTGTGTTAGTTTGTATGCATGGGTACCCTTCCACCTTTGAGTCACAATGAAACACAGTCCAAATAGATAACCATTGATTTCTTTTTTTTTTTTTAAATCAGTCCTTAGTAAGCAAACTGTATTAAAAACAGGAAGTAAATAGGCCCAGGTTATTTTCAGTTAGAAAAGGTAGTTGATCATATGTATGTTGAGGTGCAATCAATGCCTGGTTATTTTCCTAAAAATTAACACTTTTATGTGTGCAAACTTCCTATTCCTATCAATGTTATCATTAATATTGATCATTTTGTTCTTAAGCCATGGGACATTGAAGAGCACATTTCATGGATTGTATACAACTATAAGGTATTTGTCTTAGTGTGTTTGGGCTTCTGTAACAAAATAACTACAATTTATACCCAACAGAAGTCTATTTAAGTCTATTTCTCACAGTTCTGGAGGCTGTGAGTTCCAAGATCAAGGTGATGGTAGAGTCTGGTGAAGGTGCCCTTCCACCTAAGTCCTACTTTCTAGTTTTGTCCTAGAGGTAAAAGGGACAAGGCAGGTCTCTGGGGATTCCTTTATAAAGGGTCCTCCCTTAGGGACCCCTTACCTCACCAAAGGCCCTACCTCCTAAAACCGTTATCTTGGAGGTGAGAATTTTAACATATGAGTTTGAGGGTAATTCACAGCCTTAGACTATACAATATGAATATGTGTAATGACATAAAACTGCCTTTGGAATAGATAATTTAGTCAATTTTAACCAACTTTAAGCTTCTTAAGCTTCCGATATGAGATCCTACCCTGCCATCCTAGCTAGTTGAACTACCAATCCTTTGGGAAAAGAAATATAGAGAGTCGAAGAGTTACTATTTATTAGGATAAAGAGTATAGGAGCAAAATTTTGTGCTTGGTGATGAGAAGAGGGAGAAGGAGAGGGGAATCTTCTTCCCCTGATTCATTAATTTTGAGATGGTATGGTCATAAAGCTGGAGATGTCAGGAAAATAGGTGGGTATAATGATCTAGAATTTTGAAGAAGATTCTGGATTGATGACATAGTTTTGAAATCATTCATGTTTGTGGGATGGCAGAAGTCAGGGTGTAAACATAATCACCTTGGGGAAGCTGGAAAAAGTACTCAATTCCATAGGAGTATCACAGCTAAGAAAATTGGTCATAAGAAAGCATTACATTTTCTCTTGGCTATGTGGCTGGTAGGCAATAAAACCAAAAAAAGAACCAAATTCTTCTATCTCAATCCAACACTCTTTTATCTAAACTAATCTCTTTGTATCACAAATATTTATGAAATGTTTAGCAGTGTGCACATGGATAAATTATGCTGAGGAAAGTAAGAAAAAACGTTGAAGAGATTGCAGTCACATTGTCTTTTTTGTGTCTAGACTCCTTCTCTTCAATTTCCTTCCCTTATTTAGATCTCCATTGTGTAATCTGTGAACCATTAGAGAATTCAAATAATCTGAAACCCCAAATTTGGCTCTTTAACTGTAATTCATGATCAGTACACTCAAGCTACAATTATCTTCTGAAGTTGTTCCTCCCATGAACAATAACTTCCTTTTATCCACAGTATGAAAATTAGCCTCAAATCAAAGACTCCTTCATCTGGTACATATGTCCTGGTCACTCTATTTTTCTTTTGTTTTTTGAATGAAGCTTCTGATGTTCCCAAATTGATCCCTCATAGCCTGTCATTCAAGATTCTGCTTCAGTAGAACATTACCCAGGCTCATAAGCTCTTATTCTATTTTTCCACGAACCTATTTTGTATTTATTTAAAAATTTCTCTTAAATGGCATAACCTTTGAGAAAATGTCCCTTTGAATCACAGTCTGTGCCCATATATCTGCACAACTACTTTCTACAACTCATCTGATTGAGAATGTTTTGTTAGATGTCTTTTTTAATACTTATTAGGAAAACCAAAGGGTAAAGTCTTTAAAGCAAGATCTCTGATTTATGTATCTGCTTCATTACTTATCTGATTTAAAAAATTAGAGAGCATTAACTAGAACAATGAAAGAATCAAATACAGTGTAAGTTTTATAAATAATTAAGACAATAAGCATTTATTAATAGTCTGGTTGTAAGACGTCTCAGGTACAGGCATCGGGACACTTGATTTTTAATCTGAGACTTGCTTAAAAGTGCAAATATTTCTGCTCATCAGCTTCATATTACTCATAATGTGAAATAAGTTCCCCTGTACCTAGTTATAGAAGAAATTTACTAAATAATTTAAACTAATCTATACTATACACCCTTAGATAACATCCGGCTCAACTCCAGAAACCTTAAAGTTTATTTTCTTTGGCCTTACCCTGTACCTGAGGGCTTCAAGAGGTCTCTAATCTTGGCCAACGTTCATTAAATTAAAAGGCTGCTAGGAGACTAAAGAAATTTGTCAGGAAACCAATTAGCTTAGGTCCACCCCTGACTCTGTATGCTCAGTAGTAAATCTAGGGCTACTTCTCTATTCTCTTTTTTATTTTTACAACCTGTAATTAGTTACTGCACCATACAATTTCCATAGCCATAGGAAGCATTTAACTGTAGCATCAGGGCACCTGGGAAAAAGATTAGCACTAGGAAGATAGTGGGTTGGGTGATTAGAGTACCTTAGGACTGAACATACCAAATTTCTGAGACATGTTCCCAATTCAAGGAGATCTCTCACCTGCACACCACACCACGAATCTAATGGCAGTGCAAGCCAGCTGAGAACAGCATGAACTCCTGAAGGAGTTGTCACTGTCTCATCCAGTTTCTAGGTTGTAACCAGATGGCTCATCTTGGCTCTAAAAGAAGTATGACCCTCTTCCCACCTCCAACCAACAGATGCATTATAGACCTTCATTTCAAAGTACGACAGAGAAAGTACACTATGGCAGAAGGGTGACGTCTGCTTTAATTTCACAGTCTCAGTACACACACATACATTATAAAGAAATGTTTTGTAGCCAGAACACAGATCAGCTGAAATCACACAATCTAAGGGACATAGTAAGGATGGGTCCTGAAGATTTCTTTCCAGAGTGATTTCCAAACACATGAAACTTCTCTCACTTAAGGATATTTCTCCAGGGGCTGGAGCAGTGGCTCAGCAGTAATGGCACTTGACCGGCATGTGCAAGTACACAGGTTCAACAGACATGTTGACATGTTCTTCAGACAACATGTGTATGAATCAAGAAACCTAAAATCTGCATTTGTGGAACACATGAATCATAGTGGCAGGTCAAGCACAGATGTAAAGAGCAGATCCACAGTGTTAAGCTTCATACACAATGCTGACTGAAAGAGCTTAAAGAAAGGAAAAGATGCTGAAAGGGGAGGTTTCATATGCACATGAGAGGAGAACTTCAGCAAATTTATTACACAGGAATGTACATTCTTTCTTACTGAGGATTTGGATCCATCTGACTGGTAGTAGATTTTGTTCATTCCCACACCTCAGTATACCATCCTATCTCCTGGAATTGGTATGTCATTCAAAGACTCTGCTCTCCTGCCTCAGAAGTAACTATCTTTTCTCCTATTATTTGCATGACTAATTTGCCTTTGACATCACGTCTAACTTTTGCAGGTAATACATGTGGATTTAAAAATAAATCTGAACAGATTATATGAGGCCTTATGACCTCACTGACTGTGGGCCCCTTGCTCAGTCTCCAGCCATTTTAAATTTGTTTTTCAAAAATACAAAATCTCTTTCTTTCCACAATAGCTTTGAACATTCCTTTCCCTCTGGATGTCATGTTTTATCCACATCATTTTTTTTTCTAACTAAATCACTCAGAACATCATTCTTCGAAATCTTCTATGAGTCCCTGAATCAAGGGTGAATTTGATGCCCTTGTCTGGACCACCATAGCACCCAGTGTATGTGTATATGAAGGCATGTGACACCCCTCTGTCTCTCTGGACCAGACTACCTCTCTGATGTAACACTTCCATATGGTGACCCCTTGCTTATCATCTCCCAAGAAATATAATTTATCCCTAGTATTTTCAAATAAAATATTTTGACTTTTTAAAATTGTGCAAGGGTATGTATGCCTAATCCTACAAGCAGCAATAGAGATCCAACCCACCTGAATCCTTAGAACAGAAATAAGAAGGAAGACATGGGAATAGGGAGCTTGTCCAAAAGGGATTTTTATTTGCTGCTATCAAGGAAAGAGGAGAGCCAAACAACTAGAGGAGAGTAAATAAATTGTCAAAGACCTTGAAGAAATAACAAACTTGGCCAACCCTGTAATCTACCAGAAGGTAGATATCATCATTTCTCTAAAAAGAATGGTGTTTACTTCCCACACAGGAAATTCTTTTGTTTTTGTTTTTATTTGTGTGTGCACCTGGCCTTTTGTGTATTATTTTATTGTTTATTGTTTTATTTTAATTTGTTAATAAAGCATCTTTTCTGAATTGCCAGAAGTTTAGAGAAAAATTAAATCTTATATTTTTGGGGGGGGAACTACATCATTATAAGAAAAGAACTAGTGTTTACTGAACAAATCCGTGGCAGGCATTGTGCCAGGTATGTCATAAATATTACCTCATTCAAAAGGCATTACAACCCTAGGTTGTCATGGTCTCCATTTCACAGATGAGTAAACAGTCTTAGAATGACAGTCATCTAGCTGGTTAAAAGTGATCAGAGGATTTGAAAGCTGCATCTGGGAGAGTCCAAAGCCTTTGTTCCATTCACTATAGCATGGTGCTTGCAGTCTTTGTCTTATTTAATTTGAAATTAACTAAACTTGTAAATACCTAGACATTTCTGGTGCTTTCTCTTTTGTACCTAGGTCTTTTGTTCCTTTCTGCCATTTGTTAAACTATTTCAAAGGACAAATGTTACAACTATTTAGTGATACTAAACTATTTCATGATACTGTCTTTATTTTCTATTCTACAATGAGGCTACACTTCACTCCAGAAAAATAGGATATGATGGGCTAAACAGAAGAGGTTGACCTTACAGACAGGGAAGGATTGGAAAAAGCAGAAACAAAGAAATACAGCAGTTGGTCAATTTGAAGTTTCTTTCCTCCTAAGGTGGGTACAGGGAGACAAAACAATATAAAGATACCTGATTGGTTAGCCACTTCACGTTACCTTTTGGGTAGAAGGATTAAGACAGAAGGGACTTCATTATTGTGCCAATTTAAAATGGTCTGTTTGGGAAATACAGCTATCTATCCTGATTTCTGGGAAGCTCAGATAGCCCAGTGCCCCTTTGATGACATGACACTTTTGCATGGGTGACTCCATTTTTATTTTTATTCTGGTCCATTCAGTCCCATGCAGGAGTTTAATCCAAAGCAATGGGCTCCTATACTGTTCTTTTAATAGTTTTAAGACATTTTATCTCTAGAAACATGATGTGGGAATGAGAAGGCTTCAGCCACAAGGAGCTTCATCCTAGAATCCTCACTGCCTCCCAATTGAAACAACAAAAAATAATTAAAAGGATTATGGAGCATAGTTCTTGCCTTTCCAGAGAAGATGCATATGAGAAATAGTGGAAACAACCAGTCATTACTCTATTAATAACAGTTATGTATGAATTTAAAGGCTCATTTCTGGGATCTATTGCCTATTTCCATGAATTACTGACCATCTGAATGTGAATTTCCTCTAAAATGGACTGAGAAGGAAGATAACATGGTTTGACCTCACAGGGCAAAATCAGAAACGGCAATTTAAAGTTCTAATGAAAATAAATTAACTTGACCTGGATTCTCTAGAGACAATTTATGTGAGGGAGTGAATGCGTAACTGACAGATCTGGCTCCTGTTCTCTGTTGATGGTTTCATTTTCATTGGTATTTTTGGCCTTTAAAATTAGCCACTAAAATTTGGTAAAAGAGAAACAACATACATAATGAATTATACAGACAAGTGAGATTTCTAAAATATTTGCCTACTTTGATGCTAAATTTGATATTATCTAAAAATGAAATCAAATAAACAGCAGCTCACTTCTTCCAAATCTACCTTATACTGACACAGCAGCACAGCTTTAATGAATTGTTCCATTACTGGTAATGGATGAACATGGACTTCCAATGTCCTGCCGATTTGTTTTTCTATTCTCAGAAAGGTAATATTCAAAATGTAGTCATGAAAGATAATTGGGACTGAAATTGCCCCTTAGTGAGTATAAATGCAGCTTTAACTACCTGCTATTTACCCTACCAGTCACTGCTTAAGAATATTCACAGCTACCCAACAGAATCATCGTGGAGGTTAAATGAGACAGCGTATGAAAATGCCTAGCCAGAATTTGAATTAGTTGGTACTAAGGCTAACTCACTGGTACGAAAGAGCAATTTATGGACTTGTAACTGTCCCTACCCGACAATTGTGCATCTTTACCTCAATTAGTGCTATTATGTAAAAGCAAAGGAATTAGTTATGCTTTACAACCAAGAGTAATTGCTTCCTTTCTCTAAGACTTCTTCTTCATTTGTAATAGCATTTAGTTCATAATGCAGTTCTACAGATGAGAAAAAGACAATCCATATAAGGAACTCAGAGCACTGTCTGGAATATACTACATGCTAACTAAATGTCTTGTTGCTGAGACTGGGGATTTGCAAAGGCATCTGAAGAGAAGCACATGAGTCAATGCTATTTTGGTTGATGCTTCAGATCCTTAGCACCAGGTTTGATGACTTATCTAGAATAAGTTTTTAAGACATGAAGTTCCCAGGCATATTCTTTAAAAAGCAGGGCTATGGAATGTGTCACATAGACAATGCCCCAGCTCTTCTCCACATCATGGTGTTATCTGCCCTCTTTCTGAGCCCAGGCCAGACCTTAGAATCTTTTTCAACAATAGTAATTCAATCAGAACATATAACAAGAAACTACTGCTCTCATGGAAACTCAGTCTGATACCATGCCTCCGAATTCCAACTCAGAGGGATGTAAATTTTAGGAAAGGGATAAGTAAGATAAGCAGGAAAATAACAATCAAAATGAAATGACTAATACTTCTTGAACATCATCTAAGTTCTTCCCCTGTGGAGAATATTCAGACTCTTCAAGTGGCTTTGCTCAAAATAACTGAGGTTCCATTTGTGCAACTAGACAAAGCAAAAGGAACAGTAGATGAAGGTGGGCTGGCAATCTTCCCAGTGCACAGCTAGTGTCTTTACTAGGCTCTTGCCCTCTGGATTCTGCTATGCATGCTTTCATTCTACGTGAAGGTCCTTGTCTTCATGTCACCTCTCTGCTATGTGCTCTCTTGTTTGCTCCTAGTACAAATCATGCCAGTCTGGAGCCTTTCTGCAGATCCAGCTCTTAGGGGACAGACAGATGTGAATGGAGTGAACACAAGGTTAAGGGAATAATTCTATAAAATAGGCCCAATGTGTTCACCCCCGTGTGCTTTCTTTCCCAAAAGCAATATATCTGCAGCCCTACCTGGCGTAGGTGGACAGGCTGTCACATTCCTCAGTAAAATATCTGTTATCTGTTGGAGAAATATAGGCCTGAAATAATGTCAATAAGAGGAATCCCAGGGGCCCTGATGGGGGAGACTTTTGTGATCAGATCTTGAAACTCAGGGTGATAAGGGTACATCCTCCTAAGCATAAAATCTGTAAAAATGTATGGTTAAGTATCAAACCAGCTACATTGCAACTGATAGAAGAAAAAATTGGTCCAACACTTCAACAATAAGGAGTAGGTAAAGACTTTCTCAACAGATCTCCGAAAGTGAAGGAAGTAAAGTCAAAAATCAGTGAATGGGATGTCATAAAGCTAAAAAGCTTTTGCACTGCCAAGGAAACAATCAAAAGAGTGAAGAGGTTTCCTACAGAAATGGAGAGTATCATGGACTTTGATTCCTCAGACAAGGGTCTCATATCCAGAATCTATAAAATACTCAAAAATGTCAGCTACAAAAACACCAACAGCCCAATTGATAAATGGGCCAAAGAGCTAAATAGAGACTTCTCACCAGAGGACATTGATCAAGCCAATGAATACATGAGAAAGTGCT
>PVKS010035338.1:0-20144 GCA_004027875.1 Aplodontia rufa
AGTTTCTGAAGATTTATTTTCTTCCTTTTTTTCTAAAAATGTTTCATTGTTTGCTCCTTTACTCTTTGTATTGGTGTATGCATTAGACAAATCATCTATCTCTCTTAGTTTTCCATCACTATAATCAAACATCTGAAATAATCAATTTATAAAGAGAAAACATTTTATTTTGGCTCACAATTTTTGAGGTTCAAGTCTATGATAAGTTAGCCTCCTTGCTTTCGGCCTGTGGTGTGGAAACATGACAGAGTTAAACCACTCATAAGTCAGAGAGCAAAGAGAAAAAGGAAGTGGTTGGGCCCTACCTTCGCCTTTGAGTTAGTGTTCCAGAGACTTAAGGACTTCCCATAAAGTTCAACCAGGGTTACACCATCTCCCAGTAGTTCCTGGGGACCAAATCTGTAGCATGTGGACTTTGGGGGACCCTCAAGATCTAAACTATAGCAGTCTCCCAGTCTTCCTGAGCTGGCTACATTCAGAAACTTTCACTAGTCCTTCTTGCCAGATGTTCTGGAGGTCTCTCAACCTTGGTTCTCATCCAACCTAATTTTTTTTTTAAAGAGAGAAGGACAAGAGAGAGAGAGAGAGAGAATCAATTTTTTTATTGAGTTTTTCACATGGCTTTTGTTGCTCTGACACTTAGTTGTGTACGTGGGTGCTGGGGTTTGAAACCATGCATGCCGTGCAGCCCCCACTGCCAAGCCACTGCGCCAGCCCCTCCAACCTACTTTTGTTGTTGTTTTAAACAGCTCCAAGGTGTCAAGCATGCTGGGTTCCAGTAAAACTTAGAAAGAAGACTGAAACCTTTTCCTCAGACAGCTCTCAGAGAAAGCTGGATCATTGGATGCCTCATCCAACTCTTTGCTTCCCCATGGAGTAACAAGACCTAGGGTTTTCCCCCGTCCTGTGCTGAACCAAGGGCCTGGGCTGTGATGATCAGTTGTGTGCTAGATTAAAAGACCATCTCAGTTCTCACTGGCCTCGAGGTGATTGGATTTTGCTGAGTTCTCTCAGTGATCCAAGACAGACTCCATAGCATACAGTCCTCTAGGCAGCCCCTTCAGAAACTGGAAGCTGAACACATGATCTGCCTCTTTCTCTCCCTAGGAAAAAGGAGCTGGGGTTTTCATGCACTTGCACTGAGCTGAGCCTTGGGAAGTGAATGCCAGTCTACACTGTGGTATCTGCCCTCTCTGGCCCTGGGACTACTCCTTTGCCTTGTTCTCAGCTGCCTCTAGGTTTTCTAACTTTGCCAATTCCCTCAGCATATCATGTGAGGTGAAATAATAAGTTTTCTATCCCTAGAGACAGGATTGAACGGCCTGGATATTGGATGAGTGCTCTACTTGGTTGTATTGCAAAGATTCTGGATTCTGTTAAATCTAGAATGTCAATTATATATTTCTGTTTCTGTTTACATTTAGACGTCTATTTACACTTGTACTGATACGTATAAAATCAATTAACTTGACAGAGTTCAAACTCCAAACTCTTACCTTGTCAGGTAGCAGCTGACATGTCACGTGGTTCTTTGACCTTTATTGGACTTGTAGGACCGTGCTTCATGCATCCAAATACCTAATGTGGGGGCAGGGTGGAGATTTGGGTACTGATTTTGTACATCAGTATACATAAGATTTGAGGCTCCCTCTCTGTGGCTGTTTTATTTCAAGGATTTTGCACTTCACCTTCAAGCTATGTTTATCTGACTACTCCAGACTCTTCCTCTGGTTCTTCATACCAGCAAGACTTGGGGATCCTGTCTGAAGCTTTAGCCACCTCACATCTGATGCACAACGTTTTAAGTGAAGATCCATTCCTTCTTCCAACCTTTTCCCTCTAGTTATTGCCTGTACTTGGTTCCTTTCCAGTGCCTTCAGAGTTAATAGTGTCCAGAGTTAATAGTTGTCACCTCATTGTGGCCACATTGCCATTCCTAGAAGTGGAGCCTCTTTTGACTCCAGGGGTTTCATTTTATATTACTTATGTCAGTTCCAAAGGACTTTTGGAATTAAGAGAGATAAGTATGTGTGATGAGCCGAAAGTAAGGTGGGATAGAAATAATTCATTTTTTTCAAACTGTGGTCTTCAAACGCTAAGAGAGATTAGTATGTACATTTATTCGGGTGAATGGAGTAATCGAAGGGCACTGTTACCAGGATTTATTTAAATCACTTGCTCACATAAGGTGACTGTGGACATCATGAGTTGAGACAAAGAACCTGCTAAAAATCCCTGAAGCATTTTTAGAGGGAATTACCAATTCATGTCTCTGAAGGAAGATCAGTGGTTCATATCCCCAGAGAAAAATTAGTTGTACATTTTAAAGTTATGCCACTCTTGGTACAGGAAAATCATGCTTGTTTTTTTTTTTTTTATCAAAAACAGGATGGTGGGGGCTGAATTGGTGGCTTAGTGGTTGGAACACTTGCCTGGCATACATGAGGGCCTGGGTTCAAACCACAGCACCACATATAAAAAGAAGTGTCAGAGAAACAAAGGCCAGATGAATAAATAAAATTGATTGAATCTTTCTCTCTATCTTCCCTCTCTTAAAAAAATCCAAAACAAACAAATAAACAACAAAAAAAAAAAACAGGACAGTGGAAAGTCAAAGATTATTTTTGCCATACTCTGGTGCTGCTATATCCATTGGTTAAGCTGAAGTCACTGTGATATCTAGACTTAATGGTAATCGTTTGCAGGGCAAGCAACTTGAAAGCAATTTTTGGTGAAGATAAATTTGTGACAACTTAATTTTTCTTCACTAAATTATCTCATATTTGACAGACAACCAAAAGCAGTTAAATTGTTTATCACATTCAAAGCTGAAATAATCAACTGATAGGATCTTTTCACTTCCTACATTCAGTGAAATTAAATAAGATCAATAGCATATGAAGTATACAAAATAAAACTAGTAGGAACACTTCTCAAACTCAGAAGTTTTGAACTGTCATGCCAGATTTCTTTTTATCTGCCTGATATTTTGAAGATAGATTTGAGTTGATTCAGATGTTGATCATTGATGTATATTTGCTGTTAATATGGTAATGACCACAATATGCAAAAACAGAAGGATGTTATTGAGGTATTATATTTTATACAGTTGACCAAGAGCTAGAAAACTGAACAAACATAATCTTCTGTCAGCTTATATGGTTTTAGTTCAAGACATAATAATTTTAAGAGAAGGAATGCTACTCAGCTAAATATTTTTCTTACTTTCATCTTTTGGTTTTACTAAAAATAGATGCTTGGCCAAGTTGCTCATTTATACCACCAGCATCTGAGTATGCATAGACTAAATGTGATAGTATAATGAGTTTCAAATTACCCAATCCAACAGTTCTCTGCTATTAGGAGACAAAGGAATGCAAATATGTGTCGTTATTCTAATGAGCCACATGCTCTGTTTTCTCTAATGCAGAAGAGAATTAGCAGGCATTTCTGTTATTGCTGCCTCTAGCTTCAAGAATTCAAACAAATGTTGAAATTAGTCCTCAGTTCTAGAGGGATGTTTCCCAGTCTGTAAGGAAATTCCTTAAAGATAATGTTATGGCTTCCATTTGAAAGCCAAATGCTCAAACGCATCAAAACTGTTTGAAAAAGAGAAAATCTTAATTCTTTTGTTTATTTTGTTTGTGGAACAATGGATTAATATTAGATTAAGTTATGTGATTAACTAAGTTATGGATTTATGAAAATATGCACTAAATTAGAAGTGGAGGTTTCTCTGATGGACATCCAGTTGGGAGAAAGTCTGGGAATGAGGGGCCAGTCTCCCTGTAGTGAGCTATTGGCACATTCACCTGAGTAGAATCATGACTCTGCTGTTGCGCTCATTATCCCTGGCAGGTAGCAACTCAGCTTGCGCGTGCACAGTCTAGAACACAGGTTTCTCAAAGCCTGATATAAATATGTAATAGTCTGTGAGATGTTAGAAACACACTGAAGTTTTTTTCCGTGTTGCATCTGAGTTTAGATTGTCTTAAGAATCATCTCAATGCAGAAGTTAACCTTGATTATTATCTTTTTCTGAATGTTGGTGTCCCATCAAAATTTACAAATTGAAACTGAATTCCCAATCTGATGGCATTGGGAGATGAGTTTTTAGGAGGTGATTGAATCAAAAGGGGGAGTCCTCATGAAGTTGCTGAGACTGGTCTTGAATTTGTAATCCCCATGTCTCAGCCTCCTGAGTTGCTAGGATTATAGGCATGTACCACTATGCCTAGCCAGAATTATTATTTCTTATTTCATTCATAGCTTTTTAAAAAAATTCATGACTGGGCTGGAGCGGTGGCTCAGCAGTTTCAGCGCTTGCCTGGCAAGCATGAGGACCCGGGTTCAAACCCCAGCACCACGTACACAACTAAGTGTTGGAGCAACTAAGGCCATGTGAAAAACTCAATAAAGTTGTTTCTATCTTTCTCTGTCTCTCTCACTGCATCTCTCTATTAAAAAAAAAAATTCATGACTTCTGAAACGCTGTCTACCTATAGGGTTGACTGCACCATCACTACCTTCTGCTCAGGATTGCAATGCTAGAAGAGGTCAGAAAGTGTCAACTAAGTGGAAGAGGCCTCGAGGGCAGTTATGATGAATTCCCAAGTCTTGTGATTGAAAATATTTCAAACCTTCTTGCTCAGCTCTGTTGATGTACAGTCAGATGAGGGCAAGTGTTATCTTCTAGAACTGTAAATCATGACAAATGTTAGCACAGCAAATCTGATTGCCTCCTTTACTGTTGTCCAACTAAAAAGATTGAATGCCACATTGCTGACCCAAAGAGAAGAGTTTAGTGTTGGTTGCTAAATACCTGAGCTGAAATGGACGTGTGTGGTCATTTATTCCCACCCTTAATTTGATGAGAGTGAAACTCAGGATGTTGTACTGGCATTGCCAGACATGCTGGAGGCCACATTTTCTCTTGCTGCTGTTATTATTAATGCTATTAACGTCATGCTATTAGCTTTTAATACTAAAGAATTTAGAAAGCAAAATAATATCAATTATTATAATGTGTTATAGATAATGTCCACTGTGATTTCAAATAACTTTTATCTACTTACAATTGTTATTTTATTGAATCCTGTCTGGAAGGTACATATTGTTATTCAGTCTCTTGACTGAATAACTCTTGCCCACCCTGCAACAGTGGAGATGGGCTTGGAGACTCCTGCCTGGTAAGGTACAGATAACAGACAGGGCCTTGGATTGACCACTGATCCGGAAGCGTTCCCTCCTAGCAATGTACAGGCACACCCTGGCCATCATGTGCTCAGCACAGAGCCCAAGGAGGAGCTATCTGCAGCTATGTGCCACCCTCATTCCTACAGTGAAAATGACGGGCAGCCCTGAATTCAAGAGAACAGATGGTATGGGGAATCAAGGCCCTAGCAGGCCAAGGCTGTTCCAGCCACCACTCCCAACTCTGTGACTCAGATTTAGTGACTCCTATCAGCACCCTTGCTTAATGATTAGGAGTCATCTGCACCCCTGAACTCTGCCGTTCTCCAGAGCACCCTGTGTCCCCTTTCCCTTGCATGTCACCTAATCCTCACTCAATTTCCTTTTCTTTCTTAGCAGTCTTGGCATCAAGCGGTTATGAGGGATGCATTACTTTCTGTATTCTGAGCCCTCTTTAGATAAATTTATATAATCTTAGCCATTTTGTATCTCTCAGGACTGTTATGTGTTAAAATCTACTTCCTCAAGCTTTGAGTTCCTTCCATGAGCTTTGGTATATATGTTTGTCAACCCATTTACATCTTTCAAGGGTTCTGGGGATTTACCTTCCTTTTGGCCAGCAAACAGACTCCCAGTCGTCTGTGGATAAGGATATAGAAAGGAGAGGTGGTTAATGAAGCCTGTGTCTGTGACTGAGGCCCCCAGAGAAGGCCAGCTGCACGGTGCAGACATTTTCCTGGCATGAGGCAGATGAGCTGAGAAGATACAGAACAGGTGCACAGGACAACAGGTGCAGGACCAGCCTGAGCCAGTCTAGGGACAGCAGGAAGCAGAGATTTGCTCCCCATCCAGAGGAGACTGCTTCATTAGTCTCTTCTATCCAATCTATACTTACAGCCTGGCCAGAATCCAGCCTTGATGATTTGCTCAATTCCATGTCTGAGTATCCACAGCCCTTCAGTATTCATTATGCAGGATTCTGCAGCATTTACATAATAGGAAAAAGAAATCTCACTGTCATTTATGTGGAACCCAGGGAACCATCAGAGTTGCAGAATAATCCCCAGCTGTGCCTGTGGCTGGACATTTAGAAAGCTACTTGCCAAGGGGGAGAGCAACATCACCCCACACATACCTTTCTCACCCTGAGATGCACATCTCCCCAGTAGGGAAGGTAATTACGACAACATGCACTTGCACTAGAAGAGTTTCAGTGATGTCCATACGAAAACACATTTCTAAACTACCTAAAACTTCAAAACAGAAGGCCAAGCTGATTTTAGGAAAAGATTGCCAAGAACACCACCCATCATGCACTTATAATAAGGCTAAGTATGCCTTCCAGGGTATCTCATCATCTGCTGTGAAAAGGTCTACTCTGTTAACTTCTGTATAAGATCTTACTAATGTGCAATATTAGGATCCTATCATTAATTCTCATGGTTCTGATCCTACCATGACCCAGCAACTCTTCTTTTTTTTTTTTTTAAGAGAGAGAGGGGGGAGAGTGAGAGACAAACAGAGAATCAATTTTTTAAATTTTTTACGTGGCTTTGATTGCTCTGACACTTAATTGTGTTTGTGGTGCTGGAGTTTGAACCTAGGTCTTTGTGCATGCCAGTCAAGTGCTCCAACCATTGAGCCACGGCTCTCCCCTCCCTCCAGCAACCTTTTAAGTTGGCCTCCCATAAGGCCATCATTTTGGGACAGGATACACTGGTTATTAAAAAAAGAAAGTGTTGCAAGGAGGCAAGCATGGAGCAAAAGATGTGCAAGATGATAATGTAGGAAATGATACATATTATGAAAAGATACTTCAATATAGAAGACTTAGATACATGAGTAGACACAGCATTTCCACGATGAAAAAGACAATGGCAGATGTCATATCTCCACAAACTATAATTTATAGATCCAATTGGTTTTCAATACAGATCTCCTGAGGGTTTTGTTTTTAAATGAATCTTAATAAACTGATTCTAACATGCATATGGATGGACAAAAGCCAAGAACAGCCCGGATTCCCCTAGAGAAAGGTGGAACCTCTCCCTTCTAGCTCGAGATGTTTTTCTGACATCTAAATAATTACAATAGATTGAAACAGAGACAGGAAAAGGGAGTAGAAAGGGTACTAGTGGACAAGAAAGTAGGCTCATGATATAGCATTGCCTGTCAGAGCAGGTCCTACAAGTGGTGGAAGAGAAAACAAGCTAATGTTAGTCTGGCGACACTGAAATGCTTCATGGGGAACTGGTATAGGATACTTGAATACAGAAACACATGCAGAAGTCAACTTCAGGTAAGTAAAGCTGTGTTTGAAAGGCAACACATTCAACCTTGTATAATTCAAGTGTCATATACTAGAGAGAATGGGAAGGGCTTTTGAAAAGAGATGCACAAAGCAAACTATAAATTAAAACTTGATGGATTTGACTACGTTCAAATTAACATTTATCTCCCCTCCCAAATAATGCTATAAACAAAGTAAAACAGCCACAGAAGTGCAGCAGATATCAACAAGTATGTATATCAGAATCTATAATGAACACATACTAACCAAATGGATATAAAGACACAGATTTTGCAGAAAAGAGATCAGCAAAGCCAAATAAAGTATTGTTTCTTGATCCCTGACCAGAATATAAACCTAAAAGCCTAAAATTTGGAATACTTCTTTGGGAAAGAAGGACAGTGAGATATATTGGTGAGCTGTGCATGGGAGGACACTGTGTTGGTCACATACATTATTTTATAATTTTTACTATTATGAATAGTTGTTAGGACATAGAACAAGAATCAGGATAGCAATGTGCATTAGCAAAGAAGCTTCTCCATACATTGTGTAGTACAGTCTTGAGTGTTTCTCTGGCTTCTCCCTTTTGAGAGCTCTGACAAGCGCATGGCTTTGCAGGAAGGAACTAAGGAATGGGCTGCTATAGGAATGGGCTCGCCACAGCTGCTGGGGGGTTCCAGAGCATGTGTTATCCTGAGGGAGGCTGTCCCTATAGCCCATCTCTCCATTTCATCCCTCTACTCCAAAGCCATTTTGGACGTCTCTCGGGTGCTGGCTTATGACTCTGTTCAGTCAGGTGTGAGAGCCACGTCCGTTTGGAAGCACTGGGAGTGAAAGCACATGGCCTTGTTCTGAAGGTCTCAGGGGCTCCACATGGCTTCTGTGCAGGGATAGCCTGGGGCAGGTGTACCAGTTCACTTGAAGGGTCGTTAGGAGACCACTGGAACACACAAGCTCCTACAGAACTGCTTTGGCAGTGGGTTCCCCTGCTGGATTCTCTGGTCATCCCTTGGCCATCATGTGCATCCCAGGACAACACAATTGTTGTGCCCTCTGCCTGTGGTGACCACTTGCAATTTTGCCCTCCTTACGTCCTCAAACTCTAGACCCTGCAGTACTTGGGGAAACTGCCTCATCCCCTTCTTTTCTTCATCAGCACTTCCTGTGTGACCTCACAGTCCATGACTCAGGTGACACCACACTTAGGGCTTGTGTCCCTGAGCAAACACGTGGCAGGCCTCGTTCTTCAAAGACATCATGTTGCTATTTCACCAGAGGCCAGCATGCTCCAGGATCTCACCATCCTACTCAGTGAAAATAACTCTTTCTTCCTCTTGAGGATCAACACATTTCTTACATGAGCATTTTTTTTAGAAAACTTTATTCTATTTTTCTATTTCTGACCACTGTATCTCTCACCTGGATTATTTTAATGTTGCCCTCCCATTTCTGTCCCTTTTCCACCTGCATTCTGTTGTTCTGACTCACTCAGCCAGAGTGATTCCTTTATTGCATAAATTTGACTAGGTCACTTAATTACTTAATTTCCCTCTCCAATGCTTCCTGACTCAGAGGAAAAGATAAATGCCCTAAAATAACCTTAAGGCTCTGTTTTACCTGGCCCTCTCTCTGCTCTCTTCATTGCATGGCCAGTTTCAGCTTAGACACCTCACGCATGCTGCTGCCTCAGGACCTTGCACATGCAGTTCCCTATGCCTTGAATTCCCTTCCTCCAACTTCAAAGCCGTTAAGGGTCAGCTGAGTACATTTTTCATGCTTTAAGTCTCCCCATCTGGCTCCAGCAGGAAAAAGTTCTGTGTTTTGTGATAAGATTGGGCTCACTGGGATAATCCAGGATAATCTCCTGATTTTAAGGTCAGCACCTTCCTTCCATCTGCACAGTGCTTGTGCCATGTAAGATAGCACATTCATAGGCTCAGCACCAAGGCATCAGGTCCTGCCTGGACATCTACCCTCCTACTGAGGACAGTGATGATAGCACATGCCTGTTACAAAGACAAGGTTTAGAGTAGCAAAGGTCATCAGTGTGCCAAATGCATGTCTCTATGTTGGTCATGCAATCGTAGTAGAGCCCTAATACATAGGTGCCGTTATTAGTCCATTCTACAGATGGAAATACTGAGGCACAGAATGAGCGAGTTGCAAAGTCACAGAAATGGTGGAGAAGCAGGCACTGTAATCCCCGAGCAGATGCTTTTATTGCTACATTGGAAGAGAAAATACATATACAAAGAAGCCCATGGCATTGGCTTCTAAACACCCAGATCTCTTAGAATGGGAAGGACCTGAACTGCCATGGCCCCATTCTGACCATTTTACACATTCTTTAGGTTGTTTAGCATTGACTTTCCAAACTTCCCCACCATTCCTCTCTCCTGCTTGTCAACATCTTTGTATTTTCCAGGCTGGGAGTGATTGCATGTTCATAACACTTTCTGTCTTCTGGCCCCACAGATGCATATCCTAATTCTGAAGTTGTCTATGTCTGGACCAATGGCTCCACCAAGTCTGTGGTGGTGGCAGAAGATGGCTCCAGACTGAACCAGTACCACCTGATGGGACAAACAGTGGGCACTGAGAACATCAGCACCAGCACAGGTGAGAGACCTTGTGGGCTTTGCAGTCAGCAACCTGCAGAACACCACACCCTCTGGGAGCTTTTCTGCAGAGACTACACAAGAGGGGAACGTGTGGACCATGCACTTCATGCCCAGACAGTGGTGCCATCCTTAGTGGCACAGCTGTTTGTTGAAAGGTGGGGGGGGGAGTACCTGGAAAGACTCCTCCCTGCAGCTACACATGCAGGCACCCACTGCAGAATCTAGGGAATTAAGGAGCACATGAGACATTAATCTGCAGTGCATTTGCCACAGTGTGAGCAAGCCCTGCCTGGGGGTGAGTGGACGTGCTTATATAACACACCCTGCCCAAGCACTGAAGTACAGAGTCTCTGTAGGAAAGAGAGATGACTTCCTAAAAACACTCTCAGTTACCTGCTCTCCTGTAGCCTGCTCTAAAACATGTCAGAGAAGATTTCCCTGGGGTTGAATCTGGGAAAATATGGCCAAGGAGCATCAAAGGGAATAGCTGAGTTGGTCCTGAAGGGAGCAGACACTATCATTCCCAGTTGTGGGGACTGGCCTGAGCCTGCAGGGGCAAGCCAAGCCTGACTTCATCTGATAGGAGGTGGGTGGAGAGGCCAAAGGAATAGCATGCATTTGACGTCTGGGGCTTTGAAGTTGTGTGGTCAGATATCTCCTGGCTGAGAGCAGGCCCAGCCCAAGGATGTATGCTGTGGGTAGAACAGGGGGCTATAGAGTCCCCATATAGCAAAGGAATAAAAAGCCACAGGGTTGGAATAAACCCTGAGTACAAAATGAGTTCTAAGCCTCAGATGATATACTCAGGGAAGCCCCAGTCTGCATCACCAAGCACCATTCACCTTTGCAGCTGGTAGGCAGCACACATGCACACACACAGGGTCAGGGCAGGCCAACCACACCCACGGGGTCAGGGCAGGCCAACTGAGGGCCCTGTGCACTGGGCATCATTGAGGGATGGAGCCAAGCATGACAGGATAGATTTGCCATTCAGTTACCTTGCTAACCAGGAACGAAACAGAAACAGCCTGATTTTGTGAAAATGAGTGGAAAGGTGATGTGGCAAAAGTTTGTACTAAAGAACTATGATGTTAACGCAGGATGGTGCCATTGGGTTTGTTTAATACAGCTATTTAAATTTTTGTAATTGAGGCTTCTACCACCATTTGTATTCTAAAAAGAGCATCACCTGATTTTACTACTGCCAACTCAAAAATGAATGAAAACAACAACAAGAAGAATTAAAAGTAGGAGAGTAATCTAAAAACTTATTATAAAGGAATAGAATAACATTTCACATCTTCTTCAAATGTGAAGGGGAGGAAAATTTGGATCATTATCAATGATCCAGTCCTTGCCACTAAGCATATTCCATGCCCTTTATCTTTATCCCTGTTTCCTTCTTTCATATTGTAACCCCCTCAGTCCTTCTTGTCCTGGGGCTGTGGGGAAAGTGCGTCATTACTGAGCATATCTCAGGCATGTCTAAGAATTTTGGCCCCATTGTCTACGAGAGGGCAGATTTTGCCATGTGTTACCTTTTTCATTCCTTCATCTCTTGACATATGTCATGTTGTAAAGGCACTCAGAGGAGTGTCCACAGGCCTCAGCACACAGTGAGCATTGGGGCCAGCATCAGCCTCCAACATCCCAACACTCTGTCCTCTGACCATGCCATCAGCAGACCACTTCTGTCATAGATGAGACCCCTACTGGTTCCATGTCATTGGAGGTCCAAGCCTGCTCTCCCCAGGTTCACAATGTAGCCCAGCTCCCATACCACACTCTTCTCTCCTTTCATTTTAATCATTTAAATCAAAGTGTCATCCTTAGATCAGTTTAGCTCAGCTTCTACTTCTCAAGGCATCCTTCCCATCTCTCCAGGGAGATGCACATTCAAGTAGCAACAAGACTTTGGTCCAACAGTCCTCACTTCCCCTTCAACCAGCAGCCCTCCCCTCTCAACCCCTTACCAGTTAACCATCAGGACAGCATCATTCTCAGCAAACAGTGGGAGATCCCCGCTTGCCTCCCACACAGCCAGGCAAATCCAGAGAAGGCACTGGGACATCCCCAAGGAAATACTCCAGATTGCAAAGAACAAAGGATGACTGTCTCTCTGGTCGGCAGTAGAAGAGATGAGCTGTCAGGATCTGAGGCCTCCTGAGCCTCACCCTCTACTCAGGCTGAGCAAGCACAGAGCCTCTGGGATGCAGTGGTTGTCCTATTTCCCAGGAGTTTCCTCAGCTCCGAAATAGGAAGGCTCTATAACCCACAATGGGGTTCTGAAATACCCAAAGTTATTTCTGCAAAGGCTAAATCCTGAAATCCTGATTGCAGTAGCAGCAAGGGGGTGGGTTGGAACATGGCACAGATTGTGATCAGGGATTAGTAAAACACACAAATCTGATTTCTGTAGGAAAAGCATCATCAGCAAAGGCTATTCAGAGGCTGGGGATCAAAAGACTTACTTATAAAAGGACTGTTAAAAAATTCACACACCCTCCTCTGTCCTCTCATTAACTGAAATAATATAAGTAAACTCTTGTGCAACAAGAAGACAGAGTGAAAGGAGAGACTTGAACTCCACTGGTTAAAGCAGGAATCTTGACCCAGGACTGTCTGACCTTAGGGTCTGATGTGCATTAATTTGCTTATTTGCAGGTGAATACACAATTATGACAGCTCATTTCCACCTGAAAAGGAAGATTGGGTACTTTGTCATCCAGACCTACCTTCCCTGCATAATGACAGTGATCTTATCCCAGGTATCCTTTTGGCTAAACCGAGAATCCGTCCCAGCCAGGACAGTGTTTGGTGAGTGTCTCCAGACCAGACTTGGACATCAGTGCTTCGTCATGGATCCTAAACATCTCCACAGTAACAAAAACCATTATCCCTGCCCCCATATGTTAAGGGCTTGGTCTCCAGCCTGTGACACTACTTGACAGTAATGGAATATTTAGGAGGTGGGACCTAGGAGGTGAGGTGAGTTGCATCATGGGATGTGTGCCCACAAAGGAAATCATGGAACACTGGAGTTGTGCTGCCACAAGCCAAAGAGCTACCAGAAGCTAAGGATAGAGGCCTGGAATGGATTCTCCTTTTATTTAGTTTTTCATCTGATTTCCTTTGCTCCGCTAGTTAGTTATGTATCTGGTGCTGGGGTTCAAACCCAGGACCTTGCGCATGCCAGGCAAGCACTGTAACCACTGAGCCACTGCTCCAGCCCCCAAAATGGATGTTTTAAGCAACAGAATTTTATTGTCTCACAGTTCTTAAGACTGGATGTCCAAGATCAAGATGTTGGCAGAGAGGACTCCTTCTCAGGGCAGTGAAGGAGAATCCACTCCAGGCCTCTGTCCTTAGCTTCTGGTAGCTCTTTGGCTTGTGGCAGCACAACTCCAGTGTTTTCAGCATGTGTATGTTTGTCTCCATATTTTTTCTTTTTGGGGGAGTGGCGCAAGAGATATAACCCAGAACCTTGAGCATGCTAGGCAAGTGCTCTACCACTGAGCTATATCTCTTGACCCATATTTCCCCCATTTTAAAGAACACCAATCATATTGGACTTGGGCCCAAGTTAATGGCCTTTATTTTTACTTGATTCCTTCTGTAAAGACCCTTTTCTCAAATAAGATTACATTTTGAGATCTTGGGTGTTAGGACTTTATCATATGAAGTTCTATCATATGCAGTTTAAGGAATACTCTATTTGACCCACAGGAAATATGTTATACTCACATCCCATGCATGGTATACACTCATGCAGAAAAGAAAAAACAAAACTTCTGTGCAAAGGGAGTCAGGGTTAGCATGTAGAAACCATATGAAATGAAACTTGAGACCAGACTCCAAATATGGGCTGTCTCATTTACCAGTTGGTGAATTTGGGTGCATTGCTAGGTGCCCTTATATCTTCAGGCTTCCTCCTGCAAAATGGGGATAATGGCACCCTTCCAGAATGTAGCTTAGGTCATAGTCTGCTTCATAATTTGCCAGTTCTTAAGGAATATCCTCCCTCAAGGAACCTGACCATGTTGTATGGCCATTGCAACATTTCCCTAGGGGCCCCAGGTACCTTGCACAGCAGCCTTGAGGTGACATGGTTCCTTCTCTGATGGGGTGAAGTACTCAGACTGACATAGTGCTCCACTTGCACTCTGGCTCCCAGAAATTTCCACTGGAAAGCCCATCTCATCCATTTGCCTTGCACCAACTACATAAGAGGCACATAACAAATTGTTGCGAAGTACATTGCTAAATGCTTTGTGAGTATGATTGCCATTTTCCCATTGGATACTGCTTTAGTGCCACAAAAACACATAACTCATTTAAAATGTTGTTGTTGAGTACCAAACATTTTTCTGGCTTGGTCCAAGCAAATGGGGACACAGCTATATAGAAAGCGAACCAAAATCCCTACCCTCCTCAGTTTTTTTTTCTATAGGAAAGGGACACACATGATGAATAAGTGGTATTTAAAAATTCTTTGGGTGTGTTAGATATCATGAATACATTTAGAGAGAGGCGGGTATAGGCCAGGATTATAGTAAGCAGTTGCTTTTGTGTCTTTGTCTATCACATTTGGCAATGTTGTACCAGGGGACGGGGACCCTGCTGATTTGTTTCCATTTTCCACTCTACCTGCTCTGACTCTTCAGGGGTGACCACTGTGTTGACCATGACAACGCTCAGCATCAGTGCTCGGAACTCCCTGCCCAAAGTGGCCTATGCCACCGCCATGGACTGGTTCATTGCTGTGTGCTATGCGTTTGTCTTCTCTGCGCTGATCGAGTTTGCCACAGTCAACTACTTTACAAAAAGAGGCTGGGCCTGGGATGGCAAAAAAGCCTTGGAAGCAGCCAAGATCAAGGTACTGTCTCTGATTTCCTCCTTTTTACTTTCTTTCTGATTCCCTTGACTGGGGAAATATGCCTGATCCTGTTTCTAAATATGAGACGAGAGATTTCTTCTTCTTGCTTCTCCCTTAGCCTCAAAATGATTCCTTTCTGATATTCAAGGCCCTTACAAATTCTTCTTTTTTTTTCCAACAGACACTTTTCTAATTTATTTTAAATCACCCATTTCATTCAAGCAAAAGGTTTGATGTTATATAAATGGCTTGGGCTTGTTTATGTTCAAGACTACTTTTGCAGAAATAACTCCTACCTCTTCAGGGACTACTTGTCTAAATTTTAATTGATTCATTCTTCTCCTACTTGTTTATTTGCCACTTCATCACCATGTAATATGTCTTCTTCTGGGTGGCATTCAGACCTTGAAGTGGGTACACAACTTAATGGAAGCAGTCCATCAGCCAAATATGCCCAATCCCTCTGACTAAATGATTTGGTCACTTAAACCATGCTCATGAATTGTGAAAAGCATTACTCTGTTCAAAACAATTAATCATCCAGTATTTAACAGGTGATTTGTGCCCAAATTTAAGGAACATTTGAAGGAAACTGAGTTGCACAAGATTCTAAGCTGAATCACATCCGTGGGGAAATGAGAATATTGTACATGAATAGAAATGTAAACAATACATGATACACTGCTAATTATACCATGCATAGAACAAATAATTCTTTTGCCTGAGAGAAGTGGAGGTCAGCATCATTGGGACAGATTTATAAGTAAGCTCTAATCCTTCCTTTGGAAAATCTACTTGAAGGGATTACCAGAAGGCATTATAGAAGTCTTGAAATATATGTACTGACCTCCCCACCATACACCACAAATTGGTAACAGCAAACCCAGGACACTGGTTCAATTAAGGGCACTCAGTGTTATCCCACCCACAGCGCTTGTGTGCTCTTGAATTTGGCACTACATTTCCTTTCCTGAGAAAACTCAGGAGTTCTGATGACTTTACCCATCTGACTCCTCTCATTTCCTGTGCCCCTGTGTCACTCATGGAAGTGCCATTTCCAAGTCCAACTCACTGTGTTGGAGGGAGGCTCAGCAGAACCTAACTTTTCATGCAAGAGGGAGGGTGAAGCCTGAGTAGGAGCCTCAGGTGTGTGCACAAGATTTACTTTAAAAGTTTCTTTTCTTGTAAGTAGTAGATTATGTGTGTAGGCTAATGCTGGGCTTCCTTCTTCATGCTTGCTGCTGGTGTCTGACAGTGTGGTGTATGACAGTGTGGTGTGCCTGCTCCAGAAAAAACTTGATGTTTCTGTTACACAGATCCTGTATTGGGGGTGTTTCAGAGGTTTGAGGGGAACATGAATGATTTGACTGCAGTTCACAATTAGTGGGAGCTGGGAAAACATTTGTAGAGATAGGGTGTCCCCAGACTGTGAAGGTGCTTCACCAAAGCATTTGAACTTGATCCTACAGATGGAGGGGACAAAAGAGGTGATGTTGAGGGAAAGGAACAATAAAGGAGTTGGGGAAAAGGTGCTCCCACAGCCAGCTCTGGGTTGATGGAAGGTAAATGCCAGCCAGCTTACTTGGTCTTTGATGTCTACATGATGATAGAGTGGAGATGACCGAGTCAGAAGCAGAAGAACTATCAAGAGGCCCGCCATTACTTGAAGTGGTCAGGCCCATGACTGTGAGTCTAGGGTAAAGTGAAGCTCAGGATGAAAGGAGAGAATTATTGAAATATTGTTGAATATTGTTGACAGTGTCACCATTATTTTCATTTGGCACATTCACACTCAGCCTACCATTCTGGAACTAGATCTGAATGGAGACCGGGAAAGAGGAGGAGGTTTAAGGGTACCATGGATTTTTCTGAACCCATGATCTTCTAGAATAATCAGCTTGCCTCTGTCAATCTTGTAGAACTTTGAGATGAAGTGTTGTTCCCCATAAGTCCATGGTACTGGGTTTCCACCCTTCCTGCCAGTAAGGCTCTGTGCAGTGGAAGCATCAGTCAAGCACATCAAATGTCCAGTCACAATTAGTAAGCATGACTAAGTAAGCCCGGTGCTTGTCTACTTATATAATCTCTCTGTCCCTTAGATGCAGAAGGAATGTCAAAATAGACTGTGTTTACCACTCTTCTATGTTGGGATGTTCAGGAGCAAACACTGGATCAAGGTTTAAGATACAAAGTAGTTTTCATGGGTGAGGTCCTGAGAAAACACAGAGGAGGAAGTGAGATTCAGCAGAAGACATTTATTTGGGTGACTCAGGCTAAGCAAAGCCTAGGGTAACTAAGTAGGAAGTTCTGGAACAAGTGGCCAGAATTTAGTGCTCCAGCCTCTGGTCATCACAGGTGTTTGATTCCCCAGGAACAATGTAACTCAGGCAGGCAGCTCTCTGCAGCTAGGGCAGTTCCAGAAGGAGATGACAGCTGCTCACACTGCCCACAGCAGGGCAGCAAACTCTTTCTGGAAGGGAATCCAGGAGTTCATCTCCATGTCCACCACAACCATGTAGATTATAGTAGGTCCTATATTGGTGCTGCTTCCTGATGTTCATCCTTTACAATTAAAAGCACACATTTTCATGACAGAGTAGTACATTCAGCCTTCTGAATCCATGGGTTTTGTGTGGTATCCTTGGATTCAACCATCGCAGATTTAAAATATTTGAGAAAAACATGTAAATGAACTTTGTTTTCCTGTCATTAATTCCTAACTAATACAGTATAACAACTATTTACATAGCATTTATATTGTTTTAAGTATTGTAAGTCACCTAGAGATGTTTTGAAGTATATGGAAGGTTGTGAGTAGATTATAGGCAAATTCTAAGCCATTGCTATAAGGGACTTGAACATCTCAGATTTTGGTATCTGTGGGAGGATGAGAAGGATTCTGGAATGAGTCTCTCAGTATCATTGTGTCTACTAAAGTGCCTCTTTCCCTGGTTATATCAAGGGATAGAAACTATCAAAGCAGTAAGGCAAGGATATTGATCTCTTCTGGCAGACTGGCACAGTGCTTATATGATGGGAGATGGTGTTACAAACAGCTTTCAAGTTTCTGATGATGGCCTCCCTCTCTGTCCAACCCTCACAGCAACCCAGCTGGTGCTCTTGCTCCCTGCACCTTGCTCAGCATTAGCTCTTGCTGTTTACGCGTGTTCCCTCTCCTTTCTTACCATTCAGATTTTTATCTTTTCCCTATTCTTTATTTAAAGCAATTTTATTTAGTTTTTTCATGTGGCTTTCATTGCACAGAGACTTTGTTGTGTACTTGGTGCTGGGGTTTGATCTTACATACTCACGCATGCTGGGCAAGTGCCATAACTGCTGAGCTACTGCTCCACCCTTTATCTTTTACCTATTCTTAACAGATGGTATATTTTTGTTCACTTTCTACCCTGTTTTCCAGATTTTATTTAATGAAATTGAATTACTTTGGCAATTAAACATACCTTTTCTCCAACATTTTTTTATTGTTTCAGCACTGTCTTTACTATGGATATTTTAAAACATTCAATAATGTTTAAAAATTTTACAGTGAACACCTGTCCATTATTAATATTTACTGTGTTCATGTCATCAGCATCTGTCATCTCTTTGTTCATCCATTCATCCTTAGTCCATTCATCAGTCCATCTTATGTGTTGATGCACTGCAAAATAAATCTCAGATGATAGTACATTTCTAACTAAATACAACATAATGTATATCATTAACTATTGGTTCAATATTGGTTTGCTGTTTTATTATTTTGATGTAAAGATTATGTAGCTTAAAGTGCACAGTATTAAGAATACCTTTGTTGAATTTTGGCAAAAACGTACACCCCTGTGCCCCAGACCTACATCAAGGTATAGAATATCATCAGCTTCCAGAAAGTTCAACAATTCCCTTACCAGGAGGCTCCAACCCCCACCTCTCCAAAAGTAATAACTGTATTCTGATTTTTATTTCCACCATAAATTATGTTGACTCCTCTAGAATTTCATTTCCTAGAAAAATGCAAACATGTTCACCAAAAATGCATTCAAGAATCTTCACAGCTGCTGAAGGTATGCGAGTAGAGATCAGAAATGATACAGGTATTCATCCATAGGAGATAAACAAACAGTGACATATTCATACAAAGAAATACCACTCAGCAATTCAAATAAAAATTACTAATAAAAGAAGAAACATGATGATTCTGGAAAGCATTATGCTGAGTGAAAGACATCGTACCCTAAAGGGTACATATTGCAGAGTGATTTTTTTTTTTAAAGAGAGAAATGGATAGTGAGAAAGAAAGAAAGTCATTGTTTTGTTATTTTTCACCTGCCTTTCTGTTGTTTGTTTTTCTTCCATTTAGTTGTGTATGTGGTTTTAGGGATCAAACCTGGGTCCTCATACATGCCAGGCAAGTGCTCTACTACTGAGTCACCTCTCCAGTCCCTTGTGTAGTGATTTTTAATCATCCCCTTCTGCTGCTTTCCCTGTAGAACATTCTGTAAAGCTCCTTGAAAGATTCCCTTCTAACCACACACATTCACTCTGACTGATGGACTTTAAGAAATGATTGTTGATCTCTATTGTATGAGAAGTCTTAAATCAGTTTATGCTGGTTCTTTGAAATGCAAATGAAAACCACATTAAGATATCACCAGTCAGAATGGCAAAGATGAAGAACATAAACAATAATAGATGCTGGAGGGGCTGTGGAGAGATAGGCACACTAACACACTGTTGGTGGAGCTGCAGACTGGTACAACCCCTCTGGAAAGCAGTGTGGAGAATCCTCAAAAAACTAGGGATGAGTCCACCATACGACCCTGCTATTCCACTCCTGGGTATCTTTCCAGGGGACTTAGAATCAGCACATTATAGTGACACAGCAATATCTATGTTCATAGCAGCTCAATTTACTATTGCTAGGCTATGGAAACAACCCAGATGTCCCTAACTGGATGAATGGATCCAAAAACTGTGGTACATTTATACCATGGAATATTACACAGCAATTAGAAACAATGATATTGCAGCCTTTGAAGGTAAATGGATGGCTATGGAAGAGATCATGCTGAGTAAAATCAGCTTAACCCAGAGAACTAATGGTCGATTGTCTCCACTCATCTGTGGAGGTGGGGACTAGACCCTGGACAGTGAGAAAGTTGGT
>PVKS010035339.1:0-20138 GCA_004027875.1 Aplodontia rufa
ATCAACAGATGAGAGAAACCATTTGGCCCTTGAGTCTCTGAGCTTGGGAGACTTAACTAAGCATGATTCTGTCCATCTCCATTCATTGGTATTTAAAATGCTGCATCTGAAAATAATATCCAATGAGGTGAGTGTTGATCCATTCCAGTGGAGATGGTGGTGATTGGCCTACATGTTCCTAGGAATGGACACATTGGTCCCATAGCTGCTGTTACATGATGTTTGATAACCAACCAGACACCTTTTATCCAGAGATTTGCACTCAGGCAAACATAATCTCAGCAGACATTTCCCTCCTCCCCAAATAAACTAATGACTGTCGGACAGGGAGTCTAAAAATGGCTCAAGGTGGGGCTAACTTTGCTTTGATTTGGGCTGTAGGGTGCTCAGTATAGAAGACTGAAGCTAGTTTCCTGCTGAACCACATTCTTGTTTCGTTTTTATCCCTCTGCCATATCCTTACCATTTATTACATTTTTTCAAGAATAGCCGCCCAACAAATAAATAGCTGGAATAAATTTGGCTAATTCTGATCTAGTACACCCAGTCTCAACACTTTTGACTGATAATAAGAACCTTGTGTCTTGGTCTAAATTTTATATATTTGCTAGATTGTTTTAAGTCCTCCTATGACAGGAATCATTAAACACATAGCAAGGTTGTTCGACAATCCAAAAAGCAGACGGAAAATGAAACAGGTCTGATGTTAAATCCAGGACCAAGACCATTTTTGTAGCATAACATTTCAAGGCTTCCATGAATAATATAGAATATCTAAATAATAGCTAAATATAGAATATCTAGCTTTCTGGATGATTTGTGCAATATCAGTATCCATATATAGCTATATCCAATATTGATGTATAGAACTACATTGATATTTTAATAACCAGTCATTAGAGAACACCTTAATATGTGACAGAGTATCTGAAATAATGAACTAAAAAGAGGAAAGGTTTATTCTGACTCAGGGTTTCCAAGGTTTCAGTACAGAATCACATGCCCCTACTGCTTTAGGCCTATGGGAGCTCACTACATCATGGCAGTGCTCATAGAGGTGGCCTGTTCATCTCATGACAGCCAGAAAGCAAAAAGAGGAGAGGAAGGGGCTACCAATAACCTCCTAATAACCCTGTGGCCTGGAGACCAAGCCTTTAGCACATGTGACTTTAGGGAACATTTCAGTTCCAAAACACAACAATCACCAGAATTTTGAATATAATTTGTTAAGAATGTGGCCTTATAATCCGTATTATTTTAAATGTCTAACAGTTTAGTGCATACTTAAAAAACCACACTAAGAAGTGATTCTTAACTGTGGATGCACAATGAAATTACTCAATTTCCTGCGGAACACCAAAACTGAACTTTCTTTGATTGGTAAAACTTTGTCCTCTTAGCCTTCTTTGACAGTGTGAATTTAATGTATTCTGCTAATTCCATTGTCAAGAAGTCCCTCTTTTAGCTACAATGGTGGATCTATTCAATACCGTTAACCACTGCCCTGTGTTACCTAATTATTGGATACATTCTGAGGAATGTGTTGTTGGTCAACACATGGCAGAGTGTGCTTACACAAATCCATGTGGTATTGCCTGTTTTATATCAGACTCCCTGATATAAAACAAATATATCTAGTTAAGATTGACCAAGCCAAAATGGCTGGGAATAAAATTTTAGCGTTGTGTTGACTGTGGTAAATGGACAGAAACACCCAAGACAAAAATAATGTGGTCATGAGTTAAGGTCATTGTGACCTTTTCTGTGAAGCAACCCATTCCTTCAGAGGCTCCACAAGCTGCGGGTTTCAGATATGGATAGTTTAGCTCCCTGCCTAGCCCACCCTGCTAACCTGCCAGATGAACTGAAATAGATAAACTAAGTTTGCTGTTTGCATTTCTTGGAGGAAGACTCCTCTTGTAAGCCTGCCAAAATTTTTTGTGGTTTTCACCTTTAAAAACAGTCTGCTTGAGTTACTCATGGCTGCTGTCCTCCCAACTTTCCTTTCGGGCAGTGGCCCTAGAGCACCATCCTGTTTCCTCTCTTTCCTGTTTGTTCTCTGTCCCAAAATAAACTTTTTTCTCTTTTCTACCCTGGTCTCTGGTAGTCTCATTATGCGTCAATAACCACACCCCACAACATTACCCACCTAGGCTCTCTGATTATCACTTATAGCTCCTATTAGATAAACTTGCGCAACATATTACCTTATGATTCCTGAAGGCAATCGACACACAGTGCTAAATATTCGTGTAGCCAAACATGTCCAAACACAGAAAAGTTACAGTAAAATTGTAAATTGATAGGAAATTTTCAGCTCCATTATAAGTTTAAGAGACCACCATTGTTTACATGATTCCTCATTAACTGGAACATCTTAATGCACATATAAGCAAAATATTTCTAGAACTTATTCATCTTGCGTAACTGAGAACTGGGTATATTTCCCCCCTTAGGGATCATTCAACAATGACTGGAGATAAATTTTTCCTGCCACATCTGTAAGGGTGCTACTGGTATCCCTTGAGTAGAGGCCAGAGATTTAAGTAACTATCCTGAAATGCATAGGACAGTCTCCTTATGCCAAGCAAAGACTTTTTGTTATCTTATTGTTATGGTTTGAATGTGTGGTATTACCCAAAAGCTTGTGTTGAAAATTTGGGAGGGCTGAGGTGAGATGACTGGGTTATAAAGGCCTTAACCCAATCAGTGAGTTAATCCCTGAAATTGGCAGCTGTAGGCTTGTACGGTGTGGCTGGAGCAGGTGAATCATGGAGGAGTGCCTTTGGGGTGTATATCCTGTATCTGACATGGAGTTTCACTCTCTCTGCTCTGCTTCCTGAGGTGAAGACTTGAGCTCCTTGCTCCCTGGACCCATGCCTACTACCATGATATACAGCCTCACTCGAGCCCCAAGGAATGGAGCCAGCCTTCCATGGACTAAGACCTCTGAAACCGTGAATCTATAAGTAAACCTTTTCCTCCCAAAATTGTTCTTGTTGAGCCCTTGGGACACAGCATCGAAAAAGGTGACTGAAACACTTATCTATGCCAAAAATTCAATAGTGCCATGACTGAGAAATTTTGCTTTACACACAACATTTATTTCAGAGTTCATCTTTCAATTTCTCTAACATTTATAACAATAGGGCTACTCAAGGTCCTTCTTAGGGCACTTTAAATAGCAGCATGATTCCAGTAAAAAGCATCCCAATACTAATAAAACAGATGACACTAAAGTAGCAACAACTGAAGTAAGCATTCTATTCTGTTCATAAAATTTAAACTTCTGTGAAATGACTGATGATACCATAATGGTGGTACTTTCAAAAGTCACCAGTTTGACCAAGCAAAAAACAATATTTGGATCCCTCAAACTCTCTGGAGTATACTTCTCTTCAGGGTCATCTCTTTGATTTGATTCAAGAGAGAAAGAATAAAAGCCACTTAGAATGAATCCGAGACAGAAAGTTACCAACTTAAGCCTCTTCAATGAGCCCTCGAGCAATCTTGAAAGCAGAGAATATGTTCTCCTTCCAGCAGCAGAATCAATTCTATCATTACTGTGGTTGTACATTCACACTGACTGCTGTCACCCAGCTCTGCTCTTCGCCTCTAAAGAGTCCAGGTCTTATATGTACACAAAACGTATGTGAGCTCCTTTCCTTGCATAATTATTCTGGCCCATTCAATGTATTTGTAGCAAGGCTTCTAATCAATTGACTTCTCCCAGCTTTCTCATGCTGACCAAAAACACAAGAGTAGACATTGGCTGGACCAAGATTCTCTATCTTGCAGACTATGTGGTTGAAAACTCAGGAGGTAAAACCTGGAATTATCTGAAGACTTCTCTAGGGAGCCAGGTTAACACGTTTCCTGAGTAAGCCTGGTTTCTGTGCCTCTTTTTGATCCCTAAATCCTAAGATTAATACTATTGTTCCAATCAAGCCTTATTTCGTGTTCATGTAAGTCAAAATTCTAGTAGATTTTCATATTGTTTTTATGAGAGTAGAAATTTATGTATGCTGTCTGTGTGTTACTTATCAATCTTGTGACTTTAGACAGGTCTCAGACTTTCTCTATACCTCGATATTCTACTCTGTAAAGTAGAAATATAAAGTAATAACCATAATGCTTTGTGAGATAATTCATGTAAAACACTTTAAAATGTACAAAGTACTTAGTAAGAGCTAAATAAGTGTTATCATCATCATTGTTATACGAATGATATTGAATCTTTTAAGTATGTTGAAACTAGAAATTTAAAGAAATTATCTTAGTAATTCAAATATTTTTGGAGTTCCTAAGTAGAAAATCATATTGTCTATAATTATTAGTAACTGAATTCTAATCTTCACCTCTATTCTTTGCATTTTTTGTCTTTATGTATTCTTTGAGAATTTAAAAATATAGAACAAAAACTGATATATTTTAAAATATTTGTCCTTATTACTTTGTTAAATTTTGTCTAAAATTTCCATGTTTCTTTTTTTATTATTTTTTTATTTTTTTTAAAGTCCAGAACGTAATTTTAAAAAATACATAGCATACAAAAATCCAGGCAAATCTCATTTTACATGATAATAGACAATCAAGAGATGCCTGTGTCAAAATAACACATATTTAATTATCTGTCAATAATTTTATTTTTTTATGCTTTATTTTTTTCATTCAACATAGTCTTACATATTGGAGGGAATCATTGCCACATATTCATGAACACATAGATATTGACAGAGCAAGCCAAGGCTGATGCCAGTTCATGATCTCCCTGCTATATTTTACCCCCATGTTAGTTGGGCTTCTCATGGAAGTCAAAGTTTCTCCACTGGGTTGATAACCCCACTACTCCCTCCCTCCAGCCTTGATATCCATCCTAACATCACCTCCTAGGTTCTGCCCACCTACCTCATTCCCCATTTATAGGCATGGCTCCTCTTACTTATATAAAAATTCACCCATGTTGAGTTTATTATTAGCTTAGTCAACTTTCAGTCTGTTTCCAGTTGTATTGTAGCTTCCACATATGAGAGAAAACATTTGGGCCCTGAGTCTTTGAGTTTGGAATATTTCACTCAGCATAATTTTTTCCATCTCCATCCATTTGGCTGCAAATGCCATAATATTGTTCTAATAGCAGAGTAGAACTTGATTGTATATATGTACCACAGCTTTTGAATCCACTCATCCAATGAGGGGCACCTGGGTTGGTTCCTAATTTTAGCTATAGTAAATTGAGCTGCAATAAACATAGATATAGCTGTATCTCTATATTATGCCAATTCTAGCTATTTTGGGAAAATACCCAGGAGTGGGATAGCTGGGTCAAAAGGTGGTTCCATCCCTAATTTTTTTGAGGAGTCTCCACACCGTTTTCCAGAGTGGCCAGAGATGCAGAAATCCTTAATAAAATTCTAGCTATCCAGATGCAAAGATACATCAAAGAGATAATACATCATGATCAAGTGGGCTTCCTTCCAAGGATGCAAGGCTGGTTCAACATATGCAAATCAAAAAATGTAATTCATCACTAAAACAGAATTTAAAATTAAATCACGTAATCATCTCATTTGATGCAGAAAAGGCCTTCAATAAAATTCAACACCCATTTATGCTCAAAACTCTGGAGAAGATAGGGATCAAAGGAAGATATTTTAGTTTTGTAGGTGCCATTTATGACAAACCCAAAGTCAACATTATGCTTAATGGAGAAAGACTGAAAGCATTCCCACTGAATTCAGGAACAAGACAAGGATGGCCCATGTGTCTTTTAATTTTTTAAATTTTGAATTTAGATAATTACTATTTGTTGATTGATATTTTTCCTCCAAATATTCTCACCTATCACCCTAATGTGTGTAATAACATTAAATGCACAGCTGCCCTCATCTGTTTCTCAGGTCTCTTTATCACATTAATATGATTTTTAATGTTTTGATTATGATAAGAACACTTGACATGAGCTCTACCTTCTTTACAGATTTTTAACTATAGGCACAGTCAAATCCAGGATTGTTAAGTGCAGTTTTGTGTAACAAATGATAGAAATGTGTTGTTAAGTGATTTTTATGGTTGTGCAAACATTAGAGACTTTACTTACATAGATCAATATGGTAAAGCATACTACACACCTGTATCCTATGGTATAGCCCATTACTCCTATCCTATAAACTACATATAATATTACTGTACTAAATACTGTAGGTAATTATAGTAATGATATTTATGCATATAACATGTCTAATTATAAAGTACAGTAAAAATACTATACGTAAGCACTTTTCAGGTCCTATGGGACCTCCATGGCATATGTGATTCATCATTGACCAAAATGACAATATACATGACTATGACTATATACAGCAATTTTCTAACTTACTCACTTTACATAACTGGAATTTTATACCAATTAATTATCAGTTTTCTCCTTGTAACAAATCCCTGGCAATCAAAATTCTGCTCTCTACCTCTATAACTTAATTATTTCAGAAACTTATTTAGGGAAATCATGTAGTTTTTGTCCTTCTTTGAGTGGATTATTTTACTTAGCAAAATATATCCAAGGTTCATTTCCTCCTTCTCTTCAAATATGGTTACAAATGGCTAGTAAGGGGTATTACACATTTTGACTATTATGAATAATACTGCAAAGAAAATAGGAGTTCTAGTATTTCATTAAGATCATGATTTTTAAATTATTTTTATATAACACAGAATTGTTATTGCTAGTTGATATGGTGTTCAATTTTTGGTTGTTTTAGTAAGGTACATGCATAAAATGATACATACATGCATCACTTCACATTCACATTCTAAAAGTGTGCACAGTTACAATTTATTCATATTGTGACCTACATCTGTCATATTTTTTTGTACTTAATAGCTAACTTAGCAGATGACAGTGATATCTTAATGTAGGTTTGACTTAGAATTCAATAATAATTAATGAAATCATTTTGTCCTATACTTGCATGGACAATTATTTTTCTTTGGAGAAATACCCATTTAAGCTCTTAGAGCATTGTTTTTAAAGGGAGAGGGATAATGAGAGAGAGATAAATTTTTTATTCAGTTTTTCATGTGGTCTTTATTGCTCTGACATCATTGTGTACATGGTACGGGGGTACAAACCCGTGTCATTAAGCATACGGCAAGTGCTATAACTGTTGAGCCACCACTCCTTCCCCTCTTAGAGTATTTTTAATTGGATTGTTGTTATTTTGCTATTGAGTTGTTAGATTTTCTTACATATGTTGGATATTAATACTGTACAAGATGGCTTGAAAATATTTTTTCCATTCCATAGCTTATCTTTTAAACTGTATTATTTCTTTTGCATTGTAGACACAATTTAGTTTGATATAATCTCACTTGTCTGTTTCTGCTGTGGTTATCTTTGCTTTTAGAATCATATCCAAGGACTCAATGCCAAGAGCCATGTTATGAAGATTTTCACCCATGTTTTCCCCCAGGATCTTTAGTTTCAGATTATAGATAGAAGTGTTTAATGCACTGTGAGCTGATTTATTTTCTATCCAATATAAGATAAGAGTAAAATTTCATACTTTGTATGTAGATATCCAGTTTCCCCAATATCATTTATTGAAGACTATCCTTTTCTAATTGTGTATGCTTCCGACTCCTGTTGAAGATTGACCATGAAAGTGTAAGTTTATTTCTGCTCTCTGTTCTATTACATAGGTATATATGTCATTGCCATACTATTTGATTTTTGTAATTTTGAAGTATATTTTGAAGTTAGGAAGTATGATGTCTCCAACTTTGTTATTCTTTCTCAAGATCACTTTGGTTATTTGGAATATTTTTGGGCTTCATAAGAATGTTAGAATTTTCCCCCTGTTTTTACTAAAAAATTACTTATTTTTTATTATTATCCTTGTTATTATTAGTCAATATGAGTGGTGATAAAGTCACCAGTAGTTTGAGGGAGTGGTTTGGGAAATTCTTTGTTATTTATTTCTGGTACCAGGGACTGAACCTAGGGGTGCTTAACCAGTGAACCGCATCACCAGCCTTTTCTTCTTTTTTCAGTTTCTATTTGAGACAGGGTCTCGCTAAGTTACCTAGGACCTTGCTAAATTATTGAAGCTGGCTTGTAACTTGCGATCCTCCTGCCTCAGCCTCCCAAGCCACTGGGATTACAGGCATGTGCGATGGCACCTGATTGTCTTTCTTCTTTTTTTGAAGCACAATTTTGCTAAGTATAGTAATTTTGGTTGGCAGGGTTTTTTTTAAAGATACTTTGAATAAATGATCCCACCTCATTTTAGTTTGCAAGATTTTTGCTGAATATCTGCTGGTAATCTTGGAGAAATCTCATATGTTTTTAAAATTCTCTGTTTTACTTTTTACAATATGATAATAATGTGTCTCAGTGTAGGTTTGTTTGAATTCTCCTTATCTCCAGTCATTTGGGATTCCTGGATCTGAATGTCATTTCCTTCCTTATTTAAGGCAAGTTTCCAGTCACTATTTTCTTGAATAATCTTTCTGGTCCTTTTCTATTCTGGGGACACCTACAATGCATATATTGGTCCACTGGATGGTGCCCCGCAAGTCCTAAAGCTTTCTCCACTCTTTATTATTTTATTTTTTGCTCCTCTGATTGGAAAATTGTATATGATTTCTTTGAAGTTGCTGATTATTCTATTTATTATAGTCTATTATTGAAACTTTCTATTGAATTTTCAGTACAGATATTACATTTTGGCTTCAAGAATTCTGTTTGATTCTTTTATATTTTTATATTTTTGTTAAAATTTTCATTTTATTCATTAATTATTCTCCTGTGCTCACTGAAAAATTTTATGGTGGTTTTATTAGTTTAAATAAGGGGTGTCCACCAAAAGCTCATGTGTGAGACAATGCAAGGTTTAGGGGTGAAATAACTGAGTTATAAGATCCTTAACCAAATCAGTGAATTAATACAATCAGAAGGATTAACTGGCAACTGAAAGCAGGTAGGGAGTGCCTACCTGAGGTGAGGTGTGCCTTTTGGGTTTATATTTTGTCATTCTGCAGTGAGCTCTGTTGCTCTCCACTTCTTGGTGGCCATATCCTGACCTGCTTTCCTCTGCCATGTTATTTCGTCATGATGTTTGGTCTCACCCTGAGGAATAGAGTTGGCCATCTTTGGACTGAGACTTCTGAAACTGTGAGACCCAAAATAAACTTTTCCTCCTTTAATTGGTCTTTTCAGTTCTTTTGATTACAGCAGCAAAAAATGTTAACTAAAACAAGTGGTTAGTTTGAATTCTTGTTTTGGGGACTCATACATCTCTATTATATTAGGTCAGTTTCTAGGGTTTTATCTTCTTCCTTGTTTCAATAATGTTACCCTATTTCTTCATTGTCTTTAACTCTTTGTGTTTGTATCCACACAAGAGAAAAATTCTCCACCTCTCTCAGTCTTCATATATTGGTTTTGCACAGAAGATCATCACCAACTAAACGAGTCAGAGATTCTGTGGACCTCTCAAATATTTGTGTTGGTCATAACCATAGTTTTATTCTTAGTGGCCTATAGGAATCTAGAGTAATCCAATTATGATTACTGCTCCAAGATAGGTAAGACTTAATCCATTCTCTCAGGTATCATTTGGAAAAGTTGAAATGTTTGATGTTAGATACAACTTTTTCCCTCCTCAGGGAAAAGTTAAATGTTTTGCTTCCTCTTCTGCTCTGCAGTAGGCCAGGAGCAAGAACTGTGATGAGTGCTACATTGCCTTTGTTCCCAGCTGATGGTTCCTATCAGAAGCCCAAGACAGGATAGATAGAAGCCAGTCTCTCCAGCAGCCCTAGGACAATATTTGATGTGTAATCCAATTTTTTTCCTCATTAGAGAGAAAACTGGAGCTGAAATTTTCATCTTGGTCATATGTTAACATGTAAAGGAAAGGGATTATGATTACAAGGTGCTTCTAGTCTTCCTACTGATTTTGATGTGGTTGATTTTTTTTTTCTTACCTGGATGCAGGAGAATTCTAATTAGTTTGTGGATTTCTTACAACTAGCACCTATTTATCACTATTAAAAATGCCAAATTTATAAAGATGGATAACAGATTAGTGGTTGTCAATGGATAAGGTAAGGGAACGGTTGTAGCTATTTAAGAGCCATGGGAGGGATCACTGTGGTGATACGAATATTCTGCATCTTAACAGCATCAGTATTGTTGTGATTTAATGTTTGGTGTCCTCCAAAAGATCTTGTGAGAAAATGCAAGAAAGTTCAGAAATAAAATGATTGGGTTATGACAGCCTTAACTTAATCAACATATTGATCTACTTGAATAGATTAACTTATGGTAACTATAGGCAAGTAGGATGTGACTGAAGCAGGTGGGTCATTGGGGACATGCACATGGGGTATATATTTTGTCACTGGAGAGAGATCTGTCTCTATGCTTTTTTTTTTTAAGAGAGAGTGACAGTGAGAGAGACAGAGAAAGAGAGAAACAACTTTATTTAATTATTCACATGGCCTTAGTTGCTCCAACACTTAGTTGTGTACATGGTGCTGGGGTTTGAACCCTGGTCCTCGTGCTTGCCAGGCAAGCGCCGAAACCACTGAGCCATGGCTCCAGCCCCTGTCTCTATGCTTATTGATTGTCCTATCTTCAGCTGCTTTCCTTCACCATACTCTTCTGCAGTGATGATCTGCCTCATCTCAGACACAGAGCAATGAAAATGACTGTCTATAGACTGAGACCTCTGACACCATGAGCCCCAAACTTTTCCTTCTCTAAAATTGTTCTTGTCAAGGTTTTCGGTAATGATGTTGAAAAACCACATTAAATCAAATATCAGTATTCTAGCTGTAATACTATACTACAGTTTGGCAAGATATCACTGTGAGTGGTAACTGGATAAATTACAGATGAGATTTATATGCATTAATTTATATAATTGAATATTGTTATGGTTTAGATGTGAGGTGTACCCAAAAGCTCATGTGTGAGACAATGCAACAAGATTCAGAGGTAAATCATGGGGCTATGAGAGCCTGAACCCAATCAGTAAATTAATCCTCAGTAGGGATTAACTGGGTGGTAACTGAAGGTTGTAGTGTGTGTAGCTGGAGGAGGTGGGTCATTGGCACATGCCTATGGGGTATATATTTTGTCTCTGAGGAGTAGAGTCTCTCTCTCTCTCTGATTTTGGGGAATATCCTGAGATTCTTTCCTTTTCTACAATCTTCCACCATTTCTTCCTGACCTGTGTCCCAGAGCAATGGAATCGGCCATCTGAGAGCTCTGAAACCATGGGCACCAAGCAAACGTTTCCTACTCTAAATTTGTTCTTTCTAGGTCTTTTGGTTACAGCAGAAATAAAACTGAATAAAACAAATGTACACTACTATTATCTCAAAATGACAAGTTTAATAAATGAAAAGGCATGACTTTGAAGAGTATGTATTATAGATGGAAATGTTGAAGTGGATGTTTCTCAGTGGTACAACACTTGCCTAGAGTATGTAAGCCGCTATACTGGATCCACAGCACTGAAAAACAAAACAAAATTAAATTAAGTGTAAATGTCTTGATTTCCCTAAAATAGAAACTCAATGTTGGGTATTTATCATCCAGCTTGGGATTAGTAGAAATATAATTTTATAAACTTCCTAAATCTACTGCATAATATTACAAGTAGTTTATTCTGTAATGAGCTAAATTTATATCATAGACTATAGGAATACACTTTTCTTATTTGGTTACAAAGATAAATTCCTTGCAACACATTCTGTCAATGATCACAATCCTTGTAAATGTTTCATCAATTATGTGCTAGTTATACTTAAATGAGAGGGGAGGTAATCATAGCCTTGTATCTGAAATTTCAGAAGAATTGCCAAAATAGTGTGACAGAATTCAAAGCCAAAGTTTGATAATTGGTAGAAGAAGATAAGATTGAAAAGATGAAAAGGTAAAAGTATATTGTTCCTCTCTTTCTTCGATAGGGTTCAAAACACATCTGCTTTTCATTTCCTAGTTTATTACAAGTTTAGATATTGACAGTTTCAACTCCTAATATTACAAAAGGAAAATGTGATTTTGCCTGAATGTTATTATATGAGAAAATGAAATTTTTATTTTAAAGAGTTTCTTATAAATATTCTATTACTAGTTTTTAACAATAACTACTATATGTTTGTAGCTTATAAAACATATAGTATCCTTATAGTTGGCAAAACAACAGTACCAATATCTTAGTGATTAAAAATGGCTGGTCAGTGCTCTGTGATTATATAAAACTGCAACAAAGAGTAAACCAATGATGGAGACATAAAAAATAGATTTATAAGGAATTGCTCCCAATGTGCAAAAAATATAGTTAAAACCTTATGAAAGACTGGTGGGAATACCAAGTGATAGATAATGCAGACATATTTTTCCTACATGTTCCAAAAAAACACAAAATCTAATTCATTTTTATTTCAAAGCAATTTTCACAAAGGGAAAGCAAAATTGCCATTTTGACAGAAAGCATTTATCCCAAAGAATATTATAGACTTCTGCACAAGGCAAAATAAAAATGGTTTGGCTTCAACCGGAATTTGTCAGCACAGGAAAATTTGTATTTGGCAAAATATTGTCAGTTTGGCAGTATTGAATCAAATGTCCTTTAAAAGGTGGCTGTTTTTTTTATATGAAAGGCCTATAGTTACTATCTGGGTAAGCTTGTTGAACAGAGAACATTTAACATATGGAATATTAAAAACCAAGGAAAGAGACTTAGGGGTATACCTCAGTGGTGTAGTACTTGCCTAGCATATGTGAGGTCCTGTGTTTGATCCCCAGCACGTGCGCGCACACACACAACACAGAATAGAGAACCACAGATGTCCTTTGACTTATGATGGGGTTTGGTTACATCCTGATAAACAACTACAATTTAAAAATATTTATAAGTAAAAAATGCATTTAATACACGTAATCTAATGAACACCATTGCTTAAGAACACAGTGTACTTCAGAGTATCCACAGTTTACCCTTCTGATAGTGGTTGATTGGGAGTTATAGCTTGCTGTAGCTTGTGGCTCCTATGTGCCATCAAAAGAGAGTACTATATTGCATATTTCTAGCCCAGAAAATATCAACATTCAGAATTCAAAGAACAGTTTGTTCTCAATACACATTCTATCTATACAAAAAAACGCAAACTGGAAAAATTATAGTGGAAACAGTTTAAGTCAGGGGCTATCTGTATTTGAAATTTTCTCCATTTTCCAATATCCCTTTCAGATTTTCTTATACTTTTGGTTTTCAGATGTCAATGATTGACCTTTATTGTTCAAATTAGCATATAATTTTTAAAACTTTTATTATATTTTATTAAGCAATCTCTAAATACATGTACAAAACCTAATTCTGATGTTTTATGAAATTATTTCCAAAATAGCTATGAATACAAAAAACTTCATAGTCAATCAGAAAAGAATAATTTTTCCAAATTATGCTTTCACATAATATAATCTGCACCTATTTCACAATGTTTGTAATAACAAAAAGTTATTTTCTCCATGCTTTGACCTTTCATTTCCCCAATAAATAAAATATTTTGTATGCCTTTAGATCTGCTGTTGCCTTGTGTTTGGAGAATACCCATTGTCTCTAAAATCCCCTTGATGACATTTAAACTCACACCTAAAGAAAATCATGATCCATTTTTCTTTGAAGTTATAGGAAAAGTAAAGTCAATTAACGTAGGCTCGTAACAGGTGAGCACATTTTTTTCAGCAGCTATATGATGCTCTCTAAGCAAATCCTTCATCCAGCTTTAATATATATATACATAATATAGCTTGGTGAAACAATTTGATATAATGAGGTGAAATGCCATTAATGAAATACAACTTTGGGGGCTGGAGTGGTGGCTCAGCAGTTGGAGCACTTGCCTGGCATGCACAAGCACCCAAGTTCAAACCCCCAGCACTACATACACAACTGTCAGAATCATTGACTCTCTTTCTCTGTCTTCAAAAAAGAAATATAACTTTTTATTTACTGTCCAGAAGACAAAGATCTAATTGGAAGCTTAAAAATAGGGTATTATCCTCTGCTGCTTATAGTGCTAAACAATAAGTTTTCATAGTGAAGGATAAGTCCAGAGCCCTGAAAATCACTCTTTCTATGGAAAATGATGAAAGAACAAAGACAGCGTGCACATACAGGAAGCAATCCAGACCGATTTTACCTTCTACAGTCAAAGTGTCAAGGGATGGGGTGGAAAATCTGAATCTTACACAAAGGACATAGGTGGTCAGATAAATATAACTGCTGGCAGAACCAATTTAATCAGCCATTCTTCCTAAGATGTTAATGTGACTACTGAGAAAGAGGATACTTTCTTAACAAAGACTAAATTGCTTCCACTGTGAGTAGCACCAACTAGTCATATCCTGATGTCCCATGGAGGACAGACAGAGACTAAGACCAGTACAAACTAGAAAAAAGAATAATATTGATGATCAAGTATTTAGTTGTTCATAGCAGCGATTAAAAAAAAATCCCCTTCTACATCTAAGCAATAGGATGACTCCTAAAGATGCACAACAAAACTGTAGAAAATTGTTTACCTTGAAACAAACAAAAAAGGATCATTCATTTCAAAGCAAAACTGCAGTGCACAGCATTCTACTGCAAAACTCAAATAACCATGTAAGCAGTAAAGAGGAATTTTTTTGCACAATAGGAAGAAAAAAAAATATTAGCTAGAGAGTTCTACTTCTGGCCTACAAAGTCTAAACATGTATTAAAGGCTAGGGAATTCTGAGGGCAAGAAAAATTAAAAAGCAGAGACTAGCAGTATTTGACAAGAGCTAAATTCTTTAATCCAGTTCCTGTAAGATCCCATTTAGATTTCCACATGAGCCATAAACAGCCTTGGAAATGGTTTTCAAAAATCATTAGGTCTACAAAATTTATGTACAACTTGCAAAACTTGCATTGACCAAGCCTGCATGTAACAATTCTCATTTACTTTTTTAATCCTCACTAATACCTGTAATTTTGCACAGAGTGAAGGAACATTCACATATAGTTCACATGCCTATACACAGTAAATTAATACTGTTTTACCAGCTTGGTGTACACAAAATATTAATAAAACTAAGGCATGTGTAATTACATGTATATATATGCAAATGAAAATCTGGACATATATATGTTAATGATCAAAATTTGTATACAAATGCAGTGTAAAATATTACATACATATACAAAATGTGCATAGTTATATATATTTGTGAATACATATGGATATACATATATATACACACAAAATTTATATGCACATACACCCTCTATGTGAATACACAGAAACATACACACACATAGAAAGAGTCTGTGCCTATTGAATATGACACATATGCTAACTTCTTTAAGTTAGATGATTCCAAATAGGCATTAAGGCTGTCATTATAGCAACATAAATATTTGAAATATCAAGTGGTAACTTAGAGCTATAGATGTTTATTCAGCTGCTTCTCTATTTTTTATTGTAAATAAAGTTTTATTTTACATATAGATGAGATCTTACAAAATTAGATAATGAAAATACTAAAACAAATTAAGATTAAAAACAATAAAACAACATTTTGAAATAGCTTTAGTTGTCTTTTTCTAGATCTATTTTCTCTTACTCCACTCTGATAGAGTGTGTGGCCAGGAAAAAAATTTTAGCCACATGGATATTTATCTGCTACCTTGAGAACCTCAAAGTTCAATTTCGTATATGTTAAAAAATTGTTTATTTTAAAGTTACATAATTGGAAAGTCAATAAACTGGAGAGAAAAACCTCAAAATAATTGGATAGCTATACAAGGAAATTGCCATTGAAGAAAATTGTAACCTATATGTTTTTAAGAATATTTAGGAGTATTTAAAATATTAAAATATTAATTTTGAAAGATTTTGAGCCAAACTGACATTGCTGTTTTAAGAGGAGAAGATTAAAATTTCCTGAGAATGCTGTTTCCTAATATTTCAAAACTCACTGTGATTACATAAAAATACCAATTGTGATCAGGAAGAATATACAGCATTTAAATACTTACCTTGGTCTGGCTAATATTCTAAATACCTTAATTACATTAACTCATTTAATTTTCAAAATAACTCTGTGAAATACTGTTTCAACCCACTTCTAAAATAATATTAGGTCATATGACCACATGCATTTGTTACCTTTACCACGGAAGCAACTTGCTATTTTATTTTAATATCTGATTGTTGACCTTAATTCATATATATACACACATATATGTGTGTATATATGTGTGTATATATATGTGTTCATATTCATACATATATAATACATATACACAAACAAATACATAAAGTGCATGAATTAAGTTTCAACATCCTTTGAAACTTGGGAAATGCAAATTAAAACCACAAGCACCACTACGTGCCTATTAGAATTTCAAACATTAAAGAGACTGATTGTGACAGAAAATATAAAAAAAAACATAGAGGATGAGTGGAAGGGGGGCTGAATCAGAACAATTTGTACCCCATGCTTTTATTATTATGTAATTGTACATCCTGTTGTCATGGGCATCTAAAAAGAATCAATAAAAAGTGGATGAACTATATAGCATATGAACACTATCTCTATAAAGCTATCCTTTTAAAGAAAAAAATCATTAATCTGCTGTGCATGAGTAGAAAAGGAAAAATTAAGATATATATATATATAATATTATATATATACATTTTTCATAATTAGAATGTACAAGTTGATGAATTTTGACATATGTATAACTCAAGAAAGCATCTTTCAAACAGAAAGAATTCTTGTATAATATATATATTTATACTCCAAATCCAGATATGATTTCCTTGTTTATAAATGTATTATTCATATTGAGGTAATATGATGTGTTCTTAGTCTCACTGTAAAAATTGAAATGAGCATACGAAATCAAGGTTTGATGATTTTCCAAACTCTCCATGTAAGTCTGGAAAATGTCTATGAATTCACTCTGGATATATTTAGGGCTTAAGTTTCACCATCCATATACATCTATGAAACTATAAGTATAGTCAAGATAAAATCAAATCTATCATCCCTAAAAGTTTCCTAATGTCCCTTAAATTTCCCCTTTCCTTTCCTCCTTGCTCATTCATGCAAAATTAATGAATATTTTTGCCACGTTTTGTTAGTTTTTAAATATTTGAGTTACTAATGGGCATGTATGTAATCTTGTGGTTTTAATATTTTCATTTCCCAAGTGACAAAGGATGTTGAGCATTACTTAACACACATACATGCTATTTGTTTCTGTAAAATGTAAGTTAAACTCTTTTCTGGTTTTAAATTGTTTCATTATTGAGTTTTTATATATTTGTAATAAAAATATTTATATTGTGGATACAATTGTATCACCTATATGATTTGCTATTATATATGATATTTTTATTTTAATGTCTAATTGTACCTAATATAAATTCAATTTTATTGTATATTTATATCTTGTAATCATCATAAACTAATTTACTCATTCTTGAAGCATATTTGTGCGCTCCACTTAAGTTTTCTTCATAAATGACAAATTTCACTGTAATGAAAGTATTTTGATTTCTTTTAAATATAAATGAGTTTCATTTCTTTATCTTGCTTTATTTTCCAAAAAAAAAAAGCATTAGTAAAATTACAGTTGTTCCAGTTGAAAATAAGTGAAAAAACAGAAGGTCCATTATTGTTGACTTTAGAAGGAAAGTAGTTGGTGTTTTCTCATGATGTGAGGTTGGCTGTAGGGTTTTTTTTTTTTTTTTTTTTTGATGTTTTTATGTGTTTTATTGTTGTTGTTTGGTTGTTTGGAGACACTCTTTATAAGATTAAAAAATTTCTATTCTAAATTTTTTAGTTGCCTGATAGGGGTTACCTTTTAATATAATGTAATTTTTGTTTCTATAAAATGATTTTGCTGTCTTTGTTGCGATTATCATGTGTTTTTTTCTTTTTAAACTTCATTTGTGAACAGAGTAAATCACATTGATTTCTTTGCAAATGATAAACCATACTTGCATCATTGGTTTGAACTCCATTTGGTCTTCAAATAATTTTACATAGTGTTCGATTTTTATCAGGTAACATTTATTTTATTAAGACTTCTATGATTACATTCATGAAAAATATTGGTCTATATATCCCCTTTCTTGAAATGTCTCGACATGATTTTGTTATCAGAGAAATACAGACCTCATAACATGAATATTATTGAAGTTCTTCCTCTTCAATATTCTTTAGGAAGTATGTTTAGACCTGGCATTGTTTTAGAATCATCTGAACCAAGGCTTTTTTTGTTTGCTTCTGTTTTTTAAAAGTCTTTAACCTAGTGCATTCATAGAGATGTATCGGGAAGGAGGAGGAGGGAGTGGGGAGGGAAGGAGGGGTAAGGGTGGGAGAACAGGGTGGGCTCTAAGGGGCAAATCTATTTTTAAGAATGTATACATATTATTCTGTTTCATTGGATTCATTTTTTATTGTATAATAACTAAATTTCTTAATTAAAAAACTCATTAACTATAATTACAATGTCTCAAAAGTACAGGGCTATTCAAATTACTAATTTGTCTTGATCTTCTCAAATAACTAAGTTTACTTTTCCCTCTCTCTATATACGTGTATGTGTGTGTGTGTGTGTGTGTGTGTGTGTGTGTGTGTGAAGTGTGGTGTGTATATGTGTTTTGATATTTTAAAATTCATTATATTTTACCCTAATTTTATCAATTTATTTCAAATAGGTACTTGGGGTTAGTTTGCTCTTATTTTTCTTTTTTATAAGGCAGAAGCTGAGAAAATTGATTTTAGACTTTTCTTTTTCCAAGTAGGTGTTTAGTGCTATAGATTTCTCCTTAAGAGCTGCTTCAACTGAGTAACGCTAATATTGATGTGTTTCATTTTGAATTTAATTCAGACAAAATAATTTTTAATTTCACTTTTAGTTTGTCATTAGCTCATGAGTTTTAAAGAAAAGTGTTATTAAATTTCCAAGTATTTGGTGATTGTCCAGAGATCTTTTGTTGGTTTCTAGGGTAATTCCAATAGGGCAAGAGAATATCAGTGTGATTAGATTTTCTTTTTTTAAGAAAGGGGGGGGGAGAGAGAGAGAGAGAGAGAGAGAGAGAAAGTGAGAATCAGTTTTATTTAGTTTTTTTCATGTGGTTTCATTGCTCAGACACTTCATTGTGTACGTGGTACTGGGGTCCTCACACATGCCAGGCAAGTACTATAACTGCTGAGCCCCACTCCAGCCCTATGATTAGAATTTTTAAAATTCTGTTAAAATTAATTTTACGGCCCCAAACATGGCTTACTTTGGTAAATGTCCTCTTGAGGAATTTTGAAAGGTGTATATTCTGTTATTGGGAGAACTGTTTTGTAATATTCATGAGACAAATTGCTTTATAATGTTATTCTGTCTACTTTCATAGTATCTTTCATTGCTCTTCTCAGTTACTAAGGCAAGGATATTAAAATCTTTGACTATATTTGCAAATTTGACTATTTTTTCCTTCCATTACATCAGTTTTTATTTTATACTTTCAAGTTGTCTTATTTGAAGCTTAAAGAATTCTTTTTTTTTTATTTTTGTGCAACCTTACAAGATTTTAACAAAACAATATAAAATGTGTATAAGATGTGTATATATTCTGGATATTGCAATTATCCCCAGGAGTGCCCCCCCCAATTACCCTCCCTTATCCCTCCCTTCCCCTTCCCATTATAACTCTAAAAATAGTATTAGATTGTAAAGCATTACATCTTATCTGAATTTAACTCATGTTACTAGACCAACTTTCTCATTGTCCAGGGTCTAGTCCCCACCTCCACAGATGAGTGGAGACAATTGACCCTTAGATCTCTGGGTTAAGCTGATTTTACTCATCATGATCTCTTCCATAACCGTCCATTTACCCTCGAAGGCTGCAATGTCATTGTTTCTAATTGCTGTGTAATATTCCATGGTATAAATGTACCACAGTTTTTGGATCCATTCTTCCTGTGAGGGACACCGGGGTTGTTTCCATAGCCTAGCAATAGTAAATTGTGCTGCTATGAACATCGATATTGCTGTGTCACTGTAATGTGCTGATTCTAAGTCCCC
>PVKS010035340.1:0-20136 GCA_004027875.1 Aplodontia rufa
GTGACATGCACAAGGACACTGATTTGAACCCCAGCACCACATACACAACTAAGTGACAGAGGAACAAGGCTACATGATGGAAAAATAAATAAAAATTGATCCTCTCTCTCTCTTTCACTCTCTCCCTCTCTTAAAAAAAAAAATTTCTGGGTCTACAAAGAAGCCCTCAGAAATGAGAAGGGGTGTTAGATAGACATAAGCTTAGACTGTTATTCCTTACTACAATGGATCAGAAACCCTAGCAGTTTATCCCTTCAGGAGGTTGTAATTGATTACATATGGAAAATACAAAGACAAGGAGCATATACATCTGAAAGACAGCCTCACTATTGGTAGCCTTCCAGCCTACTGATATACTGATATACTATTTCAGAGAATGAAAGACACCAGAGCTGGATTCTCAGTTCAGTAGTTCCTGGAAAGAAATATGTAGGTAGATATGGGTCCTGGCACACAGGATGTTAGAGGTTCCTTTTAACAGAATAGTGCTTTGGAACACCGCCTAGTAACCTAACAGACTTACTTGGTTTGGGGAAAATAACTCATACAGACTAAGAATAGATGTTCTCAGATGTATATTGCTCGAGGCGGGTGGGGGGGGGGTCTGATAACTTTTTAAACTGCACCAGCCCAAGAGTAGCATTCCTGATATCCATAAATTCTGGGATAATCCAACCTCATCTGATTGGAAAGCAGCAGATGAGTTATTTTGGATCTGTGGAAAAAGGGTGTATTCCCAGCCCAGCAACAAGCTAGAGGGAAATTTGTGCTATCGGTATTATTAGAAGTGGATTTTTCATACTGACAAATCAGACTGGAAGAAACCTAAGGGTTCCCTTGTATGAGGACTTAGGGTCAAGGGAAAAAAGAGCCATTGGAGATAGATTTGATCTAAGGAGGTCAACAACTTCAGGGTAAAGATGAATGGCCATGTCAGAGGGTAATAGTTATCTATGGTCCTGCCATGGAGGCACAGGATGATATGTGGGGTTACAGGCCTCCTATTTACATGCTAAACTATATTATTTGATTATAAATTGTGCTAGAGTGAATGGTTAAAAACATAGCCAGCAATAATAGAAAATAAGCCTGTCCAAACCTGGGAGGATTTCAAGGGTTGGAATCCAGACTCACTATTTGGAGGCTGGTTTTCTACTTTTGATGGATTTAAAAGTTTAATTGGTGCAATAGGAGTTATGCTGTTAATTTGTTTGATATTTGATGCTTTTCCCCCCTTTGCAAAAAGACAATTAGTTCCACTATAAAAGCAATGTGGAAAGAAAAATGGCTGGTAAAAGTATAATATTATATAAAGTATTAAATCCAGAGGAAAATGCTTTATAGTTTAAAGATAGACAAATAATAAAGCATTAAAGGGGGGATTGTGGTAGAAGAGTTCCTTGAAAATGTATAATGAGGGGGAATTCTCTGAATGTAATAAAAAAAAATCTCCCTCCCTTCTTTCAAGACACTGCACTCCACATTTTAGGTTTTACCTGGTAAAGGGCTAAGGAATTTCTTTGTTTGTATTTCCTGAGCTCTGGCAGAATGAGAGCTTGCTAGCAGACCCCTTAACCCTTGCCTGTGTTAACCCTCCCTGGAAGGCTACTGATATTGAGACTATCTTTTAGATGTATGTGCTCCTTGTCTTGTCCATATGTAATGAATTACCACCTCCTGAAGGGATAAACTGCTTGGGTTTCTGCTCCACGCTGTCCAGGAGAGAAATGTTATGCCCTGATCCATGCTGCAGCATTTATTAAATCTGTTTTCCTTAACACTTCTCCAGTATTTGAGCTTCCTTTGTCCCATTTCAATAGAATTTTTTTTCTTTTTCAATATCCTGAGATTCTAGCTAAAGAGAAATGCAATAAGGAATTATTACCATGTAATTTGAGAAATGCTCTTACAGCACTCTGTACAGAGAAAGAAATACCCAATTAATTCCAAGGGGGAACCAAGAAGACTCTACAAAAGGGGATCCCCCTCCCCTTTATGTTCATTTTATAAGAAAATCTTAAAGGAGTAAATACTTCTCCAGGCATTTTGTAATCTATTATTGAAGGGAAAAGAGGTTGAAAAAAGAGGGTTCAAGGCACCAAAAGAAAGGAACTGAGATAGTTTAAGAGAGATTGTAAAATGGCTAGGTAGTCAGGACCAAGGGCCCCATTCAACCACACCTAGAAGTTAACAGGTAGAGAGCCATTAATGGCCATGCTCAGGGCCTTCAAATGCAAATGACCATGAGGCTCACCTATGGGAGCAACTCCTTTGTCTCAGAGTCAAGAAAACTAAGAAGTGGGGGTGGATATAGATGGGAAGTAAGAAAGAGTTGCTACCTGTTTTGCATAGATTTTAACCCATGATTTTGGTGCTTTGTTTCAATTCCTGTTTTACTAGACTTTACTCAATTATATGGGTGCTTTTCATGAATCTTAATCAAGGCCCATACCCCAAACCAATATATTCCCTGGCCTAACATCCATCAGACAGTATCCTGCTTCCGGGTACCCCTCTGCCTTGCTGAGTCTCTGCTCTCCTTCCTTAAATCAATCCTACTCCTTTACTCTTCCCTTCTGTGGTTGTCCATGGATTTTATTCTTCAAATCCATGAGACAAGAACCCAGAAGATTGGCGCTGAATTCCTGGAGTGTACTTCCACACCAAGAGCTGCAACTCACCACTCAACAGCAGCAGGGAACAACACTGCTCTTAGCTGGGTAGCTGCTAACACTATTTCAGCTGCAGAAACCTGCAACCAGCCCAAATTCCCAGTTATTCCCAGTTAGGGAATAACTGCAAACACTAGAAATGGGCTACTTTGGCAGCAGAATCTGCAGTCAGCCCACACTCCATTTGCCAGCAGGAGCAGAGAATCCAGCCTCATCTCACATTAGAACCAGATCTCAATAGATCAAGGAGATTTATTGGAATAGATGTAGAGAAAAACTTTCCAAGTGGAAAATGACTGCTTGGTTTTTAGATATGTAAACTTTTATGGGCTGAATTGGGGGGGAAGGTGTCATAGCAGGAATATTTCTGGTTAAACTGGGATTTTTAGTGGCTATCAATAGGGTAGCTATTAGACTGAATTTTTCAGTAGGGTGAGGATCCTCTGATAAGGGCCCAAGGCAATAGATTCTGATGAGAGCCTGAGTCTGTAGATTTCAAAACAGTGAGTAGGGGGTTTGCTGCCTGGCTGAGTGGCTTCTGGTAATTTTCCATATCCATTATTCTAGACTCTAAAGGGTTATAATGAGTTGGGTTGATGATATCAAATTTTTATCCAACTAGCGAGACATAACTATTAATTTTGCCTAGGAAGAACATTCCCTGGTTATAAATGGAGCAGTCAGAGAGGTGATAGAAGATAACTTGCTTTAGTTGAAAGCAGGGTCTTGCAGAAAATTTTAACAAGAGTTTGGTGGGTGATCACTGTGGGCTTGAAGATATTTCATATTGTGGATGATATCTCAAGGAGGAGAGCTGACAGGGATATTATAGGGGAAGGAAATGGCATGGGAGGATAAAGGAGTATTGGAGGCTAAGGTGAGTATTAAAATGAATGGAGGCATTGAATTTGGTGTGGATGTTCCTGCCAAAAATAGGAGTTGGTCATCAATGCTTGAGTGGGGCCCTCTATTCATGCAGCCAAAAACAAAATGGTTTTGGCCTAATGGTTTAGTCTGGGGTAGTAGAATCTCAGTCTCTGAGATCCCCATTTTCTATCTGCCTACAGATAATGTCTCCTGCCTCAACATCCCCTCTGAAGAGGTCCTTGACTGCCTTTGGAGGAAAAGGATGATGACAGATCTGACTTCTTCATGCTGGCAGTGGGGCATTGGCTGTGGCAGTCAGGGAAACTCTCCAGAGGTTCTATTTGGGGGGCCTCGGTAGAAGTTGGGAGTTCCATGATGGTGGTGGTTGGCAGGTGACTTGACATGCTGTACACAGTGGAGGGATCATGCTATAACAATGACTAATGCAACTAAACATTATTTTCTGCAAGCAATTAGCACAAAACAATCAGTGTCATCAGCCAGCCTTTGAAGACCATGAAGATAGTAACTTAATAGAGCTTAGGGTGTGGTCCGACATGTCATTTACTTGTGAGTGGAGGCTATTCACATCTTTAGAAATCTTAGTAGAATTGCTAAGAACACACCTAATTTTTATAATGCACAGGTGTCCCCCTGAGTTGGGGAATGCCATCTGATTTCTATAAGGTGGCTTTTTAATTATTAGAACTAAACAATCACACCAGTGAAAAGCAAATTGAGTTTACCCATGTAGGAGGTTAGAGAAATTTGTAGATCTAAAACTGACTTAGAACAAACTTGTGGCTCCAGTAGTGTCTTCTATAACCCTTTCTTTATAATTTCTGTGGGAGAAATGACACAAGCGTATATTTTGATTTACATTAAAAGAATCAGTGTCTTTCATTTTAAATGCCCATGTATGGCTGTGCTTTGGTTATAACTCTCCTGCCAGCAGTTTAGGATCAAGTTGGTCAAAACTGACTTTTGCCTGTCTATTCCTAGGTCAGCTGAAATTCTTTAAAAGGCCACTGTCAGGGATGTGTGAGAGCCTCTTGGCTCCTTTAGCCTTCTTCTAACAGTAGTGCTATCTGCTAGGATGGGTCAGGGTCTTGCCGACCATAAGTGGCTTCCCTTGGAAGCATTAGGGACATTTCCCTTTCCAATGATCATCTTCTTTGCAGTCTATGCACTGGCTGGCTTAGAGACCCACTGTCCCCTGAATTTTGGCTGACCAAACAGGGCAAGGGCCAAAATATTGACATTTTCCTTTACCCTTTAACTTCCTTAAATTTATTATCCTGGTTTTGGTATTAAACAACCAGCCAGCCAGTTTCACCAGTCTTAAAGTGGGAGTACTATAATACAGTTTTGTAGTTACCCCTTTTGTTTTATCAGGATCAATAACAGTGCTTGATCTTATCTGTCCTGTAGGTGATGGTTTGTCTTAATTCAGGTTTTTCTGTTAGAAGTAATAGCTCTGCAAAACACTTTAAGTTTTACAAGGAAAATCCAAAGTGGAAATAGCAAGAGTAAATAAACTTAATTCTACTTTGGAACCATAAGGTGAGAGGCTGAGTCTTAGCTCAAGCAAGGTTGAGCTCTTGACAAATATTAAGTGTTTTATTTCTGAAGCTAATCTTCACCTCTTAAAATTATTCTACACAGTTCTCATGTACTATTTCCAAAGTCTCTCTGAATACACATTTAGGAAACAGTGTTAATGATCAGAAAAATACAATGTAAGCCAGGCTTTCAAAGGGCAGTGAGGCCCTTCTACGTCAGATACAATATATAAAAGAGAGCACTTATTGGTTACCTTGCCTGTAAACCTACATAAACTTTCACATGAAATTTAGACAAATCTTGAATACTTATTTGACCTTAAGAGAAACCTTAAATAACAAACTGATTGTGCTAGTTATATTCAACCTCATACACATATTTTTGAAATTTACCCTCCATAAATCTTCTGCAACTTACTTAGACACTCTATTTCCAGAAACATATCTTGCATTCTAATTTCCATATCAGAGTATGTTTTCAAACCTATAACCTTTTATATCTCTTTTCCATTTGTTGACCCTTTCTTAAAACTGCATTCTGGGTGCTGGAGTGGTGGCTTGGCAGTTACAGCACTTGCCCGGCATGCGTGAGTATGCAAGTTCAAACCTCAGCACCATGTACACAACAAGTCTCAGAACAACAAAAGACATGTGAAGAACTAAATAAAATTGATTCTCTCTCTCTCTCTTTCTCTCTCTCTCACACACTGTCCCTCTCTCTTTAAAAAAAAAAAAACTGCATTCTGACACAATCCTTATAACAATGTCTGACTTTTTCAATTACCCCCTGAATAGATAAAATATTTTATGCCATTTACAGTACTTTAATTGAAACACAGCTGAAACTTTTGTACTCTTTGTATATAGAATTACACCTATTAGAATTTTAACTCTTAGTAATCTTGCTTTTGGTGAAGACTCAGAAACAAAGCAATCTTAAACTCCTTTTACCATTTACCTACAATTCATATAAAAACACATCTAAAAAATCTCAAATAGTGTTTCTTGAGAGAAGCAAATGTTATTTAGGTATTACCTCTTCTGCACTTCTAGTTTTACTGAGAATCCCAGAGAAATTTACAGAGTCCCACCTAGTTCCACCTTAACTTTTGATTGACAGCAAGATGACATCAGACTTTCAAGTCCTTACTGCCATGGCAATTCTAAGTCACTTTGGTCCATGCTGACCAGTTCTAATTGAATCTGGCTAGAAGGGGTTGTCCTTATCTCCCTGAGTTTAAGGATCTGGTCTCAAAAGTCTTCTTCTTCAGAGTAATTTGGGTTCATCCTACTAACATTATTTTGGGCCTGTATTTGCTCTGCAGATAACAAGTAGCTTGCTGAGGAATGTAAATAGCCTATTCACTACTAAGGTTAGGCGTGCTCCCCTGCAGGTAAATTGCCTTTTGGAAAAGAAAGCATGTGGGGTCAGCATAGTGGGACCATTTGATATAATTATTCTGTTATCCTAGTGTTCCCAAGATTTACATCTGTTTTTTCCCTAGCATTGGAGGAGGTTGCTATAAGACAGAGAAAAAAAAGAGAAAGGGGCAATTCACTCACTGGAAGGTTGATGGGTAGGACTCTGACTTAGGAGTCCTTAGATCACACTGAGAAGTTATCTCAGCCTGTTATCCAAGGAGCTGCTGAATGAGGTCCTGCCTCTACCATGAAAGATTAAAGTGGAGATGGAGGTTCTATGTGCAATCATTTGGTGTTCGGCCATCTCTAGAGACCCTGCATTCACATCAGTGACTAGACCTGGCCAGTCCCTGGATTGCTGTAAAAGGAAACTGAAGCAAGATCTGATTAACATTCTCTCTGTTAAGGCAGAGAGCAATTGATAAGTCTCACTGCAGCAAATCCTTTCCCCTGAGTCTGGCAGCCATGTGACTGACAGGGTCCGGGTATTTTTGATAGATTGAGTTCATAATAGGAAGTAGAGAACTCCTGGAAGAAAAGTGATAGAGCAGTTGTTCATTTTACTCATACTTCCGAAGATCTTGGGTAAATCCTTGTAAATGTACCACAGCGTGGCTGGGTGGGTTCTGTTTTGTAAATTGGAGGAATGAAATTCATGGACACAGGGTCAGGCAGAGTAAAATAACAGGATTTAGAGTAATGGAAAGGAAGCAAAAAATTTCCAAAGAGATAGGGGTCCCAAGAGAGGGGTCCCTTGAGGGGGTTTTCTTTGAAGAGAAGAAGGTGAAAAGTTGAGCAGTTTAGGCAGAGAGAAGGTCTGGAATATAGGTATCAGTGGAGGCTTGGACATAGGCAACTTCAGACCAGTTGCCATTGTGGTGGAGAGCTTTTAAGGTCTCTGAGAATTTGGGAGTTGAATGTGCCATTTTTAGATCAATGACTGTTACTGTCCAGCTTATATTGGGGACAAGCAATATTATGGAAGAACACCTGTCTTTCAGATTTGACTGTCTTGGAGACCCAGGGTTTGGATAGGTTTGGGAAAGCACTCCAGAGTATCTCATGGAAGCTTTGGTGGGATCTGTCTCATGATGTACAAGATGGATTGAAGAGGGCCCCTAAGAACTCTGGTGGAGAGAAAGCCAGGAATCCAGAAGAGTTAGAGGGAGTCACTCACTCAGTAGGTTATGGCCAGTGGTGGATGTGATGCCCAGCAATATGAATGGTCCTTACTGGAGTTGCCAGACAGTGGATGGAGGGAGACAGGGAGAGAGAGAAAGAGAGAGAGAGCGAGAAAAGAGAGAGTGTGTGTGTACAACAGTTGAGGTCAAGGGAAGACCCATCCTTGATGGGAATCGAGGGTCTTTGAGAAAAACTTGAATAAGAGAATGGTGTAAGGCTATTTTTGGTTGAGAATTGTCCCATACCAAAGGGTTGATATGGGGAAGGGGAAAGGATATTGGAGCTTTGGGGAATGCAGGCACATTGTTTGGGCTGGCATGAATGAGAAATATGGTAGTGGTTTGTAAGGGAGGAATAGTAATGGAAGCCTTGAGTTTGTGGATGTTATAAATGAAATCAAACACGTGATCAGGTGTGGGTGAGCAAGGCAGAAATTTTACTTCGGCCGAAGGGCGAAAGAAAAATGTGCGCCTCGCAAGGAAGTAAGTGGTTTTAAACTCCAACCTGAGGCAATGCTGCCCTTTGCCCTAATTGGAGGAGCTCAGGTGCATAATCTGTGTGATTGGCTATGATTAGGTGGAGGCAGGTACAAGAGGAAGTAGGTGGCGACTGGGAGAGAATGGGGGTGGGGGTCACCGCACATGTGGCGAGGGTTGGAAGAAGATGGCTGGGTACCGGAAGGGGTCCTTGGAAAAAGGTGGGCATACACAGGTGAGGGAGTTACTATCTTCAAAGGGGGAGGGGGATCTAAGATGGAGGTAGTAGATTATACATCACAATCTTTCAAGTTTGACAGAAAAGATATACATCTTACATGGAGGAGGTTACATCTAACAGAGGGACTGAAGTGTTCCATACCAAAAGTTGATATGGGGAAGGGGAAGGAGAAGGGGTGTTGCAGGCTTGGGGAATGTGGCTGAGGGTGGAGATTGAGTTGGGCTAGGACTAGTAGGAGGATTGGGGGTGCAGTAAGGAGGAGGTTCATCTGCAACTTCAGGGGCAGCAAAAGAGGTGATAAAGAAGGAGGTAGAAGGGTGTGGGTTTTAGGTTTCTTGCGAAGGGGAGTATCTGTGAGGAGGAGATGGAGAGTGGAGCAAGGTCGACACGAAGAGAGATGGTAATGAAGATAGAAAAAAACCTGGAGACAAGGGAATTTCAGACCGTTTGCCATTTTGGTGTAGGAAGCTGTGAAGATTTGTTAGTATTTTTGGATGAAAGGTCCTGAATTCCGGCCATTGAGTCTGGTTGTCTAATTTGTATTGGAGCCAAATTTGGGTGCTTAAACAGATAATACACTTAGGCTTGAGGTCAGATTGAAAGTGAAGAGTTTTGTAGTTTTTTAGAAGACAACCAAGGGAGGAGTCCCTATGGACTGTTTTGCCCCCATAATGGGAGAGGTGTGACAGAGGTGACAGGAGAAAACAATATGTCCTCTGTTTGCTCCTTGCCACCTGGCGGCAGTGCACCCAGGAGGAGTGGGCATCCCCAACTCTCACCCCAAGGAAAGGAAGCCTAGGGTCTGGTGGGAGTTTGTAGCAGGGTACCTCTGCTAGAAACCTGGAGCCTTACCTCTCTGATGAGTTAATTAGGATGACCGGTGTTGCATGCAGGAACCAAATGGAGAATGGATCTGTGATCTGGAGTTCTAGGAACGCAGTGAAAGTAAAGACAAGAATGAGGTTTCCAGAGGACACCAATAAAGAGCTCAGAAAAGCTCTTGTACCATTCACATAACTATGAGGTTGTAAAAATCTTGCCTGGGAGGGGCTTGATTTTAGGTTGCGTTCTTGCCACAGTTTAGCTGTAGTGAACCTGGAGTGTGCTCTGAATCTCAAATCTTGTATAAAAGGAAGTAAATATGGATAGATTAAGAATTAAAGAGTAAGGCAGAATTGAAAGGAAGAGAATGGGAAGGAGCATAAAAGTTCCATATACTCGTCCTGGGTTTTGGCACCAACTGAAGGGAAAAGAGGCTGAAAAAGAGGGTTGAAAGTGCAGAAAGAAAGGAACCAGACCTCAACAGATCAAGGAGATTTACTGCAATAGTTGCAGGGACACACTTTCCAAGCAGAAAATGTGTGAGGCGGTTCACAGCCAGAATTTTTCTGGTTAAACTGGTTTTTTTTTCAGTAGGGTGGTTATTAGACTGCATTTTTCAGTAAGGTAGCTATTAGACTGAATTTTTCAATAGGGTAGGGATCTTCCGATAAGGACCTGAAGCAAGAGATTTGATGAGGGCCAGATTCAGTAGATTTCGAAACAAAGTAGAGGGTTTGCTGCCTGGCTGAGTGGCTTCTGGTAATTTTCCATATCTATCAATTATAAGTGTATATTCCAGGGTGCTTATATAATTAGGTCTTATATGAGTGATTGAATTAATTTTCTAGTTAGAGAATACAATAAAAGGTAGTCCAAGGATATGGAACAATATGTCCAAAGGCAAAAATAGCTAAAGAGAATTTGGCAAATGCCAAAAATGATAAAGAAAAAATGGAAAATGCTTGATTTTACACAGTGATGTGATTATTAATTATTTTCCTAAGGACTTCTAAAAATAAGGAAATTATGATTTATACCATTTGTATGATCAAAATATTTATCTCTTTATCTTAGCTGTATAGCCATTTTTATTCTACTTTTCTATCATTTATAGCAAAAATACTTTCTCAGTTGCTACAAAGTTTTCATAATTATTTTTCAAATGTGTGCATAATATTAGTTTGGTTCTCTAATCACTTAACCACTGTTTTTGTGTTTCAGTATTTTAATTAAATCATTTTAAAAGTCTGTATTAATAGCTTTCCATTTCTGGGTCAGGCAGAAAGGAGAGCAGTTTTCATTATAGTTCAGTATGGGGTAAATTTATACAACATGCAGGAAGCTAGGTCTGATTTGCACTCTCCCAATTTCCCCATGGGTCATAAAAAGCTATGAAAGATTCTGTGCAAGATTTTATGCATCTTTAGTATCTTCCCAATTCAAATCATTGTTGAATCAGGGTTTCTTCAATGGGGGGGGGCAATACTTGCACCACTGTAACTACTGAAATCAGTGACATAAATGAGTGGCCCATTCCATGGGAGAGCTGATGGACAAGTCACATCCTTCAATACTCAAGAAAAGCACTTTAGAGAAGTGCTCTTAGAGATGCTCTGGAAGTTTCACAGGGACAGCTGCAATGCAAAGGCAATGTGAAGCTATAAAGACTTGGAGGCTTCGAGGGGAGATGGAGAGCTAGGAGTGATAGGATACAGACAGATGTGAATGGTGGGAACACAAGCTTAAGGGAATAATTCCATAAAATGGGCCACTGTGCTGACCCTCACATGCCTTCTTTTCCAAGAAGCAGTTTAACTGCAGCCCTGGCGGGTTGAAGTGGAGAGGTTATGTTACATTCCTCAGCAAACTCCCTGTGACATAGTCTGCCCACTGTTTGAAGGCCCAAAATAATGTCAGTAAGAGGAATCCCAGCTACCCTGAAGGGGGAGATTTTGTGCCCTTTACACAGACCAGATCCCCAAACTCAGGATGATAAAGATAATTTCTCCCAACCATAAAATCTGTAAGAATTTTTGGTTAAGAATCCAATTAGAGGGACTGGAGTAGTGGGTCAGCAGTTACAGGGCTTGCCTGGCATCCATGGGTGCTCAGATCCAAGCCCCAGCACCATGCACACAACTATGTCACAGAGCAACAAAGGCCATATGAAAAACTAAATAGATTTGATCCTCTCTCTCCCTCCCTCTCTCCCTCTCTTTCTCTCTCTCTCTCCCACTGTCCCTCTCTCAAAAAAAAAAAAAGTCCAATTAGAATTGGTCAGCATGGACCAAAGTGACCTAGAGGTCTCAGTAGTGGGGACTTGAAAGCCTCTGTAAACTTCTCTGGAATCCCTAATAGAACTGGAGTGCAGGAAAGGCACATTGTCCCTCTTCTATCTGAGAGGACCCCTTAAGAATGTCCCTATCCCTTTTTCTATACCTTCAATAAACTCATTGCCCATTACTCTGAGAGACAAGTCTTAAATCACTCTGATTTGATCTCAAGAATAGGGGTTTGAAGGGGATCTTCACACTCCCTGAATTTCCAAGAAGGCCCCAGCCCTGTAACTGGATCAAGGATGGGGCAGTGGTGAACAAAAATTCTGACAGGCACTTGGGAGTTTCCAGAAAAAGCAAGTGCAATGAGGAAGAAGTGGAAGGCAACCAGCAGAGCACTGATTGGACTTGGGTAGGGTGGGGTTTGGAAGGACAAGTGAGGAGGGTGAAGACAAAGGTGCAGGGAACTGGAGGGTTCTAGTGCACATTGGTTTCTCCAGTAATTAAAGGCATGAAAGACATTTATTTTTCTCTTAGTTACATGATATAGGTAAATGAAAATATTTACACATTAAATCTGGTACAATCACAGCCTTATAACATCTGGGTTGGGATTCATTTCTAATATAATTTTGATGGTTGACCAGAGTTTGAATTGGACAAAGAATGTCTATAGTGAGGTGAGAATATTATGTACAATTCTCCACTTATAAATGGTGCAACTGCTTCACAATAGTTTGGGCATTTCTTAGACATCTCTTTGGAATGGAAGTCCACTCCTCCAGAAATACTTCCTCTAGAAAAATGAGCATTTCCTTCATATTTCCCCATCACTCCCAAAACTTCACTTGGAAGACCTTTTATCACACTGTAGTAGATTTGCCTGTTTGTCTTTTAAAATCATTTGTGGTGTATCAGCTTCTTTGGGCTGTTGTAACAAAGTATCACAAACTGGTGACTTGACACAACAGAAGTATTTTGTCTCAGTTCTGGAGGCTGGAAGTCTGAAATGGAGGTGTCAGCAGGGTCTGTTCCCACTGCAGCCTGTAGGGGGGAGTTTTCCTTGTCTTCCTAACTTGCCATGTTTATTGGCCCCATTGCCATTCCTTGGCTTGTACATGGATCACACCACTCTCTGCCTCGTTGTCATGAGGCTCTTCTGCCTGTGTGCTTCTCTTCTTCATCCTAGTCATACTGCCCACCCTACTCCAGCATGAGTGCCCATATTTCCAAATAAGTTCATGTTCTTAGATACTGGGAGTTAAGACTTCAGCAATTTGTGTGTGTGTGTGTGTGTGTGTGTGTGTGTGCGCGCGCGCGTGCATGTGCGGAGTGTCATACTACCTATGACAATAAGAAAGGACTATGTCTGCTCCATTGCCTTATTTTTATATCCTTAGTAAATATCTGATTATCAAGCACACAGATCAAGTTTAATAAAAATTTGATTTGATAAATAAATGAATGTGTGAATATGTAAATAAGGTTATATTAAGAAATCCATATTCCATTCTTGTATAAAACAGATTGAGGTAGAGAGGAGAGAGTGATCAGCTTCATTTACTCCAAGGCCCTTCTAACTCCATAGATCTAGAATTTTTTTTCTTCAACACTGGTTTGGTTTCAATTATTTAGAAAAGGCCTTCAAATAGTAGTTGCTTAGTGATTTCATGAAGAATCCTTAATGCACAAAATCATATGCTTTTGTTTGGAGTTTTAGGAAATTTCAAAGGTCTTTGCCTTTGTATATTAAGCTGACTTGCTTTTAGACTTCTCATGAGAGGGATGAAGAATCAGTTTGAGTTGTAAGTCTGACATCTTCTGGCAGACTATGGTATTGCAAAATGATCCATGCACCAGAAAGGGAAATAAATAGCACCCTTCTTGGGTAAATTGTTAAACCCGGAAAAAGGAAAAGGAAAAAAAAAAAAAAAAAGAAAGGTAACCTTATGTGTGGAAATTATATATATTCTTCTAGATGTGTATGGAGTTCACCAGAATTGATTTTTACCTTGAAGGAGAAAGTAAAGGAAGATAAAACATAAATGAAGAGACCATTGAGGAAGAAATAGATCAATTGGAAGTGTACTCACTAATGCTTTCTAGTTCGTATAAGAGGATGTGGGGAAACTATAAAAGGGCATCTTGAATAAGTGGCACCTTTCAGGCAATTTACTGTGGTACAGAGGCAGAGCTATAGTTGGATGCAGGTTGGATCCAAGGAGCTTCCACCTGCACCTCTGTCATTTATTATTTATCTCTTTGCTCTGATTTCAGGGACACTGTTGGAGTAGTTATTCATTTCTTTATGGGTAATGTGCTGTGCACATCCTTTCTGAGCTTGTAACCCATTCCTCAGCTTATTGTTCTCCATCTCTCCATCCTGTTTCAGTTTTCCTTTCCTGATCATGCAGTGGCCCTGCTGGCCTCCCTGTTGGCCACATGATTCATTGCCATTAATCCTGAAAGGAGTGCAGGAACAGAATCACATGGCTTTGTTAAATAATTTTTTTATTCTTATACTACCTAGACATGATTGACAGGTCCTAATTTTACAAAGTTCAATCTAGCTGCAGTGTGGACAGAGACTTTGAATGGTCCCCTGTTCAACAACAGGAGACATAACCTTGCTAAATTACCTACTTGTTTGCTGCACTCTGTGAAAATAAAATTTCTGTTTAACAGCTGCCACTCTAGCATAAGAGGATGAAGCTGTCAGTTCTCACACACTTTCAACAAGGGAAAAGCTATGTGGTGTTATTTGTGCAAATGATATTGAATAAGATATGAAGGATGTGAAAAAATAGAATAGCCTCAGAGTAAAATTAGATATGGACAATATAACATGCAATAAACATGGTAGAGCCACAGTACACAATACACATAAACAAGGAAAATTTTTGGTTTGTAAATAGCTTCCTGATTCTGTAATGGAAATAATTTTAGAAATTATTCCAATGAAAGATGGATATCTAAGAGCCCTTGATGTGCCTGACAGTTTTTAGATTCATTCTCTTGATCTCTGAAGCTGCTTCCATGTTGGAGATGACATTATCACACATAAAACTAAAAATATGAGACAAAGTGAGATGTCTATAATAGCTCTGGGATGATCACCTACTTGAGGCTGGTCATATGCAGTTACCCTGAAGAAACATGATCATCTTAAAAGCAGGTATAATGCCTTTAACTCTCCCGCTCACTGTGTCTAGCATCATTCTTTGTACTTCTAAGTGGAACAAATACATACAAAAAAAAGTGCCAAATGAATGACAGATGGATAAAGAATGTTGCCAAATGATAGAAGCTACAGTTTTATTTTCCTGGTACTTTTCTAGGTGCCCTGTGTTATTCCTACAGATACTCAGCAATAGTCTGGGCCCTATTGGTCATAAGTTAATAAGGGCTTGAATCTATTTAGTAGAGTCCTATAAGAGACAGAAAAACCAAAACTCACTTTGCACTTAAAGTACAAAGAATGCTTGAGTGCAAAGGGGTGTTGCAGGAAATGAGTTTGTTGAGATTTGCAAATAAATAAGTTCTGTCATTTACAACAGTTTATTTTATTTTATTTCATTTGCCATGAATTTTAAATACAGTTAAATTTATTGGGGAAGAACCTTCTGTATGTAACTAGAAGGCCAATGAAAACCAAGAGGACTATAGACCTGGCTTCGTATGAGTGGCCCAGCACTTAAGAAAGCATTTTGAAAAAGAGAAATAAAGCAACTTAAAGGGTCTTTTAAAAACTGTAAAAGTGGAACAAATTGTTATAATAAAACAAAGTATTCAGTATTCGTTTATCCTCCAGTGTATTGAAAGAGAGAAGGGCGGGGAACTAGAGAGTGTGGATCTTCAAGAGACCTTATAGTGTCATGTTGGTGCTGATATTGTTTCTTCTTTTTTTCTTTTCTTGCCTCACAATTTGAAATTTTTCCTTTGTTTCTAGCATACTCATATTGATTCTTCAACTAAAATTTTCTTGTGGCATCAAGCTTGAAATGTCATAAGCAAGGTCATGTATCACTAACAAAAATTTAAAAAGATCGCCTGCTGATCAGTCAGAAGCACTCAGCATGTCACTCTGCATACAAGTCATTAACAAACAGCTCAACAGCAGAGGAGTTCAGGAGAGGATTCTGGTGTGTATCCAGCAAACTGAGGAAGAGCCAGCTGCCGCCAAGGCCACACTCCACATGGACCCACTCCAGGCCTGCCCATGTCAACAACAGGGCTCAGGTTTATCTGAATCCACCCAACCCTCAGAACCAGCATTCCCCACTTCCTGGGTTCCTTGGAGGCGTGAAGTGGCATTCACCACTAACTATATGCACCAATATTAAGTTTAAAACGGAGAAGAAATTGCTTTGAAAGGAAGGGAGAGCTACAGTTATGACTTTTTCCATGTGCCAAATGTGATTTTGTCCAGTGCTTTCCAGTCCTTTGAAGGAGACAATTGCGGTGCAGAGGACACAGGCAGAATCTGCCTAAGAAGAGGGAATGGGAGGAAACAGAGCAATTGGTGATGTTTATATGATGACTTGGTGCCTGATTCTGAGATGCCCTGGAGTCATTTCTAAAGTTAAAATTAGTTGCCATTTGCCAGAACCTATACTAAGTGTGTTGTGTACATAATCTATAATTCACGCATTAACTAATAGATGTCACAATTCCCTATCCAACAGATGAAGCTGAGGCCCAGTGAAAAATAGCTTCAGCAAACCAAGCAATGTTTTATTTTGATTCTGCAGCCTATGGCTTTGTCTCTACAAAGGGGAATTTGTGGAGCTATGGAATATTTGCCTTTCCCTACTATACCATCTGTTCACTCAGGATGATGACCTGGTCTTTCTTGCATATGATTCTATTCTCAGTCCTTAGTTCACTAACCAGTTGCTGAAAACTGTTTTTCTCATACTTGAGCAATGATGACCTTCCTCAACAAAAAGAAAAGGGTCTCTAAATAGAATGAAAAAGAAGTAATATTAAGAGATCTAAGAATTTGTGCTGGGATCAATAAAGCCCCCTTGCCATATAATTTTGTCTTGATTTTGGCCAGTGGGAGGTACTGAGAGAATACCAATAGGCTGGAGGAGAGAGAGAGGTCAGGGTAAGTATTCCTACTGGCTTCCCCCAGTGAGCTCATCTTTGCTTGGCTGCATCTTTCCACCCTGGGTAACACCTCCCACCAGGAAATCCATGCATGTGTTGCAGATTTCAGTAACTGCTTCTTTGCATTATCTCTTCAGCCTGGGCTGGCAATAGCTAGAACACTTTACTCCTCTACATCCAGCCCATCCCTGCCCATGCTTCAAGGCCCATCATCAGAAGCACTTCTCTATCAACTATCCCTATGCTCCACTCTACTCCCTGAGAAAAGCTGTCCTTTGAACATACAATTAACTTTAAATCATTGGTCTCATAGTATTGGCTTTGTACTTTATTATTTGTATATATATATTTTCCTCCACTAGTTTGTAAGTTTCCTTAGGTTCTTTTACACATGGGAAGCCTTGGAGATAGACAAAGCTATTCCCCCTGAGAGTTTTGGAGATCAAAGGAATGCAAGCTGGCATCTTGAGGTATAGTACGTAATGATTTGATAAGCTGTAGAGGTCAAGGATTCTCGGGAGTACAGTACCTGTCTTTCTTTTGGCTTCTCCAAACCTAGGCAAAGTTGGCTTTCTCCTAGTGTCTCTATTCATTTCATTAAATAAGACTTTCAGTTTTTTTCTAAATTTTTCTTAAGATAAGAATTTCTAATGGAGCTTTAACCTGTCAAAGCAGATACATACAAATAGACAACACATTTTACAACTTTTATCATTTTTGTTCATTTCCTTCTTTTTTCAGTGAAATTCACAGAGGCCTGAAAGATCATTTACCCAAGTTGTGAAGCAGGTTGTCTTGGTGATGAAATACAGACATTTCTTTCGTTTTCAACTTCTTTTTTTAAATATACTTTTACAATACGACTGATCAGAAATGTAAAGTTAAAAATCAGTAACATATCATGAAACTCTTTGGCTGAGTTGGCTTTTATTTTCTTTCCCCAACATTGCTTGTGTGCCAAGTTGCATACCTCAAGATTAAGGTAACAAACAAAGGACAAAAATGGACCTCAGCCAAAGCACTTAGCAGGCTGTCAGAAAACACTACAGTTATTTCTGATTAAAACCAAACCAAATTTCCTTGGAAACTGTGTTTCCAGAGTAACACAAAGGTTATAGCAGAGCAATTCACACTGAGAGCAGTTGTTCAGGATGTGAGACTCCACTTACACAAGAGAGAGAACTGCATATTGGGGAGGGGTGAGTTTATAGACTCTGGGTTCCTCCGGGGGGCCAAGGGGCATTTTCATAGAGCAGTTCTAAATATCTTCTCACAACTCCTAGTAAGCGTAGGAAAAGACCAGACTTAATAACAAAGAAGCCTCTTCTTGAGTAGATTTCTGGACACCAGAATTGTGTGTCAATGTTTTTGACCCTTTTATAAAACAAAAGTTGAGGAGCTAGAGCAGTGGCTCAGCAGTATAGTACTTGCTGGCATGTACGAGGACCCAGCACCACATACACAACATACATCTCTTTCACAACCAAGTGTTGGAGCAATGAAAACAAGATGAAAAACTAAATAAAATTGATTCTCTCTTTCTCTCTAATCTCCCTTTGTCTCTTAAAAAATAAAAATAAAATAAAACAAAATTTGAGGATCTTAAACCAACAGTTGATATTGTATTACAATATAACAAATTGCTATTGAACTTCTTCAACTTATGCACAGTACAAGAAGATCATTGTCTTAACTGTGTATGTGACAGGTGGGGTAGGTGAAAGATACGAAAAGGCAAGTGGGTAAAACTCATTCAGGAGTGGGGAGTTGAAGTTATGGGGAGAAGATATTCCATGAAATTTGATCTTTGACAAAAACTACTGGTCCTTTATGAATGTGGTGTAAGAAAGAATTTCAATAATCCCCATGTGTAATGGGCAAAGTAGAGGTGATCTGGAACATGGATTTAGTGACTCATCATGGAAGTACTCTTAGGCCGCAAGGATAGGCTAGGTAGTGAGGGCAATCAGTAGTGCAGAAGAAAGATCTTAGGCTTTGGGGTCAGAAATTTGGGTTACCAATTTAGCAAGTCCACCTACTAGCTGTGTGACATTGGGAAAATTATTGAACATCTACGAAAAGTTTTCTTTATCTCTGAAATGGGAAATATATTAGTTCTTGTGAGAAGTCAACAGAACAGAGAATATATGACATGACAAGTGTAAATGCAAAATCTGTCTTTCTGGAACCAGATAAGGCTAATCTAAATTTGTTCATCTTTGTTTCTCTGTGATCTGCCCTTAGGATGTGCCAGAGCTGCCAAATCAATGAATGAATAAATCCAGGGGAATCCTTGAGTCTTCATGGAGAAAAAGAGATCTGAAGGTCCTGTCTTACAAAACATCTTTTGGGGAACAATGATATGGGGACTTAAAGGTGATAATATAAAGAATAATAGGAAGAAGAGGAAAATGTAGAAAGATGACGAAGATGGAAAAGGTCAAAAAGAAGAAGACTCTAAGCTGGGAAAGTAAATGGTGGGATTATTGGAGTGCACATGTGTGCATGTGTGTGTGTGTGTGTGCATGTACGTGTGCATATGTGTGTGTGCATGCCCATACATGCATCTTGGTTAAATAAGTATACACTGGAGAAGTGTCAGTGTACCACACCTACTGAAGAATCCTCTTCTTTCATTTTATATTTGTCTTCAAAGGATGTAACACTAGAATGGAGTGCAAACAATAAACCAGGATTATCTGTTAGAATTGCAGACCAAGGTAAACCAAGTACAGTTGGAGTGGGTTTCTGACCACTTATCTCTTTTACAAGAAAGAGAGCTTCTTTTTCTTTTAGTGTTGAGCATTCTTCTTATTCTTTTTTATTATTGTGTATGTTTTCAAATTAGTTTTTTAAAGCTCTTATTCACTACATAAAATAAAATTTGAACTAATACAGTGAGCTATTCTGGATTCCTGGAAAGTATTTCTGGTTGTAAAAGGGTGGTATTTATGTAGGAGTAGACATTGAACCTGCTGACAAATTAGAATCTAATATCAAAGGAAGAATGGATTTCATTTTGGAACCAAAACGCTAATGAAACATTTTTGTAAATCAGTCATGTTAAGTAATGTTCCTTTTAAAAATTCTAGAAAGACAATATTTGGTCTGTGTTCAATCTTTTATTCTTTTCAACATAACAGGGTATCTTTGTACATTTTGGGTTGTAAACTTAAAGGGAAAATATTTTAAGCAGAAAAAAGAGTATTTTTTAAGCTACTACAACTTGTGTGTAATTTAACTTAAATGGAAAATGTGTGAAAGCACTTGATATCTATTAACAATTATGCCTTTGACAAAAATGAAGAATACAAACAACGACAGATGCTGGAGGGGCTGTGGAAAAAGAGGAACACTACTACACTGCTGGTGGGACTGCAGACTGGTTCAGCCACTATGGAAAGCAGTGTGGAGAATCCTCAAAAAATTAAGGATGGAACCACCTTATGACCCAGCTATCCCACTCCTGGGAATTTTCCCAAAAGACTTAGAATCAGCATATTA
>PVKS010035341.1:8169-20241 GCA_004027875.1 Aplodontia rufa
CTTAAGCACTGAACAGCATCCCCAGCCCTTTTTATTTTTTGTTTTGAGACAAGGTCTCACTAAGTGGCTTTTGGCCTCACTGAATGGCTTTTGGCCTCTCTAAGTTGCTGAGGCTGGCTTTGAACTGGCAATCCTTGTGCCTCAGCCTTCTGAGTTGCTAGGATTATAGGTGTGTGCCCACCATGACTGGCTACTTGGGCCAAACTTATCTGGAACCTACTCTTATGATACCTAACCCATGCCCCAATAATGACTTTAACACATTCCTGTGGGCAGGGCTTTCATAAGAGAATCTCCTCTTAAAGGTCCCGCATCTTAATACCAATACAGTGTGGCAATAACATTTCAATTATGAATTATGGTGGGGACAATCATACCATAGCAGGACTAGTAGGAAGTGTCTTCCACATTTCTTTAGCCATGTAGCATTCTGCAGTGGGGGAAACCACTGGACTAGGAAACATAAAACATAGATCTCATCTGACGTTAGGTTGGCTGGAGGCAGGGTGTACAAGCGATTTATTAAAGGATTTGTAAGGAAATGGGAGAATAGGACAGGGAAGAGACAAGAAACGCAGAGATGTGTTTCAGCTGATGTCCTGCCCCAGCATGATTGCATGGGGAATTCTGGAGCTTGAATGGCACTGTAGAGAAGTCCTATCTGGAGACAAGGTATCTGGGTTCAGCACCCCTGTAATCTATGATTCACTCTGGGTGACTCCAGAGGCAGAAATACCTAACCCTCAAGCATTTTGTCCATGGAGTCAGTTCTGTGGAGAAAGATGCAGCTATGAGCTCTTGGTAGCAACACCTACAGCCACTGAGATATGGATAAATCGACCTAATAAAGGAGATATGTGTGGGACCCCCGCAGCATCTACCATCAACAGCAAGACACACGGAAGTCTGTTTCCACCGCTTGTTAAACCTTTTGCATTGGCCAAAATAAACCTGTTCAAACTTCAGTTTCCTTATCTGTTAAAAAATAAAAAAGGCAGGGGTTTCGTAATAGCTGCCTTCACCATTGCTCATAAGTGTGCTTAGGAAGAAATAAAATGGTGTGGAAATGTCATTCCCTCAAGTCATTAGTCTGTAGCAGGGGAGGGCAATGCAAGGTCATGACAAGGTAGCTTGTAAGCTCTAGTTAAGCATGATCATGGCCTTAGCTTGGATTCCTCTGCAAGCAAAGTTAGAAACAAAGACTTGGTAAATGTAGTGTGTTTCAGAGATAGTCCTAGGAGGAAGAGGGAGGAAGTGTGAAGAGAGTGACTCTGATGCAGGAAAAGCGAGTGCAGAGGTACGCCCCTGAGTCCCCTGCAGTTGTGGGGTAGGGCTCCATCTGTGCGCCCCGAGGTGCCATCAGCAGGCATCCAGTCATGTCTGTCCCAGGACTGAAGTTCTTGCATGTGTACTCTGTTCTTGGCACTGTTTATACTCACTGATGCTCTTTGCTAACTCCATCTGTCACTGATTCTTCAAATCAGGCTAATCCCTACCTCTGAGAAAAGATGTCACAGAGGTGAGGTGGTGCCACAAGCTTTGGCCCCCCTCCCACATCTTGCCACAGCTGATTCTGAGGCCACACTGATGTCCACCACCCTTCCACTATCCAGTCTGGACTTCTCTGACCCTCGGCCAGCATTTCTGAGGTGCCTTGGTCAAGTAAGTGACCCAGACCCTCACCCCGAGGCATCTGGCACTGGGTTGAATGACTTGTTGTGACTACTGAGCCAGAAGCATCAAGAGATGTTCAGTGAATCTCTAAATCCACACTTACCCCTCTTCTCCCCAGCCGTGTAGTAGCTACCCTGTTTGCTCAGGGCTGCGTCAGTGACTCCTGCCAATCTAGGAGCCTGTGGGCCACTGGCACAGAGAGCCAGACTGATCAGGTGGAGTCACAGCTTTAGGCTCAGTCTGCCAAGTTAGAAGTAAGAGATTGCTACCTCCTCCTCCTTTGCTGGGTCCCTAACCAGTGACCTCAGTGGAATGGGAGCAGCTAGGTGGAGAGGGAAAGTGGGGGCCGCAGACATAGGGCCTCTGTGATGACCTGTGGGATTTTTTTCAAGCTAATCACCTCTTCTGCACTGGTGGAGATGTTACTTGGGGAAGAGGATGTGACACTTGAGCCTCTGAGTCTTGGAGAATGTCCTATTCCTTAGACATATTGGTTGGGGGAGAGGGGGAAGAGGTTTAGAGCCTCTGATTTAATCTTTCCCGTTTCTTGTCTTTCTGATAGGTTCTGGGGAGAATCCTTTCTAATTTCTTGTTAGTCATGCCACCCTGCAAATTGATAGCACTTAGTATTTGTTTATTTATTACAGCCCTTAGAGTTTATAATTAATCTTAATTAATGACAGCATGATTAAAATAAATATCTCTGCAGAAAAACTTAGGCTCATATGGTAGATAGTTCTGGACAAATGTTGACATTTCTTTGCAGGCTTAACAGTGGGGAATGGAGTAAGAGGAAGGTTTCATATTTCTTTATTATGATCCTCTCTCATGAAGACCTTCCCAGTTCTGTCAGTTTGAAACACCTATAATCACATTGCCTTCGAGTGCAAAAGACGGCTGCAAAGAGCTTTATACTTTGGTAATTTGTGAGTAGTTAGGATGAATAAAAGGAAAGAATTAGTACCTTATATACAAATGTTTTAAATGAAATACGTTAAGTACAAAACCACAGCTTAGTTTCACTAAAAAAGGGTTTTCTTTATTTACCCAGTAGATTTTAGAAATATTCAAATGATACTTGAATAGAAAAATACAGATACCTGTATTATAATTTCATCCAATTATTTTTCTTGCTTAAGCAATTGTCACACAAATGCAAGCACATAGTTTTAAAAGCCAAAAAGTGCTAAAAGACATATTTAAAAAGTAATAGCCCTCCCTAGCCAACATAAAGCTTTTCTCCAAATGACAATGAATGGCTTTCATTTCTTTCTTGTATTATTTCATATTTTGTGAAATCACATTTTTAGTTTTATACCTTATCTCTTTGCCTCTTGTATTGTTTAAATATAGACATTGCATAATTTTCTTTTAAATCTATATTCATTGTTTTTTAAGCAGGTAAATATTTATTGCTGAGCCAAATTGCCAGCAATAATTACGTTGGCTTTATAATTTTGGAATTGATAACTACCTCATTCATTGCACATTTCCACTCATATCTTCCAACAGCTTTGTGAAATGTCTTTCTCATAGTCAAATCCATTAAATCATCTACCTCATCCATTTTTCTTTTGCAACATCTCCTGTAGCCCTCAGTTACTGTTCCACTCTAGGTTGATTGCTTCCTGAGCCTGTCACAGAATTGGGCTTTGCCTAATTAATTTTTTTCTCTCTTGTGTTCAGGATTCCAGGTTATTTTCTGTCTTAATAAATTTATTCATCCTTCTGTAGTGCTTTAGTAAGCTTTTACCCTGCTACGACCAAAAAAACCTGGCAAGAGCAATTACAGGAGGAAAAGTTCATTTTGGGACTTATGGTTTCAGAAATTTCAGTCCAAAGAAGGCCACTTCATTACTCTGGGTTCGAGGTGAGGGAGAACATCATGTTAAAAGGGTGTGGCACCAGGAAGCAGAGAGAGACTCCATATGTCAGATTCAAAATATGTACCCCAAAGGCACATCTCCAATGGCCTACTTCCTCCAGCCACACCCTACCTGTCTTCAGTTAACATCAGTTAATCCCTATTAGGGGATTAATTCAATAATTGGGTTAAGGTTGTCATAACCCAATCATTTCACCTATAAACTATCTTGTGGTGTCTCACACATGAATTTTTTGTGGGACTTCTTTATATCAAAACCATAATATATGGCTTCCTGAAAAGTCATGGGAGGTAATTTTTGAGATTTTATATATTTAATTACAGTCCTTATTCTTAAAGTTATTTGAGAATGGTCCTCAGCTGTTCCTCCCCAGTGTCTTGTGCCATCTGTTTTAGTTCACTGATGTTTGTTCTTTGGATCTTAATACTTTCACACTTCTCAATATAAAATATTTGGATGCAGTTTTTTTTTTTTTAAAGAGAGAGGGACAATGAGAGAGAAAGAAACAATCAATTTTATTTAGTTTTTCATGTGGCTTTGGTTGCTCAGACACTTCATTGTGTATGTGGTGCTGGGGTTCAAACCTGCATCCTCGTGCATGCCAGGCAAGTGCCGTAACTGCTGAGCCACTGCTCCAGCCCAATATACTCCTTATTCTTGATAGTTTAGATAAATCTAGAATCCTTGGTTGTAAATATTTTTCTCTTGAAATTTTAAAGAAATTTCTGCTTTGACTTCTGTCTTGTAATGTTGCTCTTGTGATAATGAATACTTCCCTTTTCCTTTTTTAAAATTTTTTATTAGTGCATTACAGTTGTACATGATGATAGGATTTGTTGCCACATATTCTGAGATGCACACAATACAGCAATATAATTTGGTCAATATCCCCACCCTGCCGCACCCCTCTTCCTCCCTCCTCCCATTCCCTGATCCCTTGCCTCTCTTCTGGGTCCTGTATTTGACCCATGACCTGTTTTTCTTGGAAACCTTTAAGATCCTTACCATCTCTGATATTCTCAAATTTCACAATGCTACCCTCAAAAAGGGGTTTTTTTTTTTTTTTCATTTTGTCATATCTTTTCAGCAAGAAATTAATGTCTTTCAGTTCTGTAAATTTTTTCAATTTGTTTCCTGGAGAATTTCTTCATGAATGATTTTTTCTTTTTCTTTTTTCTTTTTGGCACTTGGATTGGTTAGCTAGAACTTCCAACTAAAGCTTTCTGAGCTATTTTCCATCTCTTTGTCATTTTACTCTATGTTCTGTGTGAATCTTTTGACCTAATCTTGTTGCCCTTTTACTGTTTCCTGTGTTTGAATTTTAGCACGATTTTTAATATTTAAAATAACTTATTAATGTTTATTTTTATAACATCATTTTAATTTTATAGGTATAATTTTAACATAATAATTGTTAAGCTACGCCTTTGTTTTCTCTCCCAGTAGAGATGTTAGTGCGTCCCCTTTGCAAGAGCAGAGCAGACTAGTGTCATTAGCGTGTCACATCCCCACACATGCTGGCATGTTGGGGAGAAGTTTCCGAACTCCTGAGACATCAATCAGGGTGTCTTTGAAGTTGTTATTTTTTCCCTCCGTATATAATGTCTGTTTCTTCTGAGTTCTTTTTTTAATTTTTTAGTGAGGATTTGAGTTATTGTACAATCATAAATACATATAAAGTAACAATATGATGTGCACTTGTTTCTTTTTGTTTTACCAACTATGTATTTGTTTGTCTCACTGTAATATTGCTTACTTTCCCCAAGTGCCTGCACCACTTGGTGGTTCTTTCGCATTTAAAAGCAAATCTTTCGGAGCTGGAGCGGTGGCTTGGTGGTTACTGAGCTTACCTTGCATGCACAAGTACACGAGTTCAAACCCCAGCACCACATACGCAACAAAAGTCTCAGAGCAATGAAAATCACATGAAAAAATGAAAAACTAAATAAAAATTATTTCTCTCCTTCTCTCTCACTGTCCCTCCCTCTTTAAAAAAGAATGCAAATATTTGGAAAGCTGATGGGAAGTTCTGGTGTGCTTCTCGGTAGGAGTGTTAGGGTGGCACTGCTTTTTCAAAAGCAACCGTCAGATTTCAGGATTTGTAGTATTTTTGTCTGGGGAGGTTCCGTTTTCCTAAGCATGTCTCCTTCCTTTATCTGGGGGTTCTTACTGTTGCGTCTGCAGACTTTCACCTGATCTCCCTGTCTTCATTTGCTCCTCTTACCTCCACTTTCCCTTCACTGTGTCTGTAGCCTCACCAGGCTCCAGGGTGAGGGAGGAATGGTCAGACATTGCCTCACTGCATCTTCAGAGGTACATGTGCCCCTGTCCTGTCTGGAGGCTGTGGGCTTTTCTGATCCACTTCTCATCAGCATTTTCCTTTGCAGACACTTAGCTGAGTCCTGACCTGTCCCTGGCCAGTCATCTCCTCCTTCCCTGTTGCTATCTCCATCTTAAGATTTAGTTCAGAATTAAAACTGTCTCCTAATCTGGTCAAAGGTAGAAATTTGATTTTTTAAAATTTTATTTTAGTTTATATTTTAAAGAGAGGGAGGGAGAGAGAGAGAGAGAGAATAAACTTTATTAATTTTTCATCTGGTTTTCGTTGTTCTGACGCTTAGTTGTGGTATGTGCCTGGAGTTTGAACCTAGGTCCTTGTAATACCACTAAGCCACCACTCCAGCCCTAAAAATTTGATTTCTGATTCTTATTTCCTTGAATATTAGAGTTATTTTTAAGATGTAAATGTCCATTATAGATTGGAAATGCCTATTATCTTGAAATGAAAAATCCAGTAACCATCAACTTAATTCTAATGGAGAATAATTGGGGGTGGCTGCATAAGTCACTGTATGGAAAGACTTTTTCTCTTAAATATACTAAATTAAATTTCTCTAAATTTACTAAAAACTGACACCGGAGCCTTGTGAAAACAGCATTTTTTTTTTAAGTTTGCAAGGACAGGTAAGGAAACAATGGAAGTGGTTGATTATGGCTGAAAAATCATATTGTAGCAATATTTTCTTTTATCATTGATAGAGTGGGGATTTCTTTCCTTGTTTTCATACCAATTAATATTTGCTGATCATGTTAAGGTTAAAATACAATAGGAGGAAATTGTGAATTTTCTAGCAGTCTGTAGTACTCTCTGCATTTTTGCACAAATGTCCCAAGTACAATCTTGACTTGTGGAAAGTGTTTGGTATTCTGGTACCATCCAACTGATGCTTCATGATTAAAAGAAACAGGAGTAGCTGGGCATGGGGGTGCACACCTGTGAGTCCAGCAACTGGAGAGACTGGAGGCAGAAGGATCACAAGTTCCAGGGAAGCCTAGGCATTTAGCAAGACCTTGTCTCAAAATACAATAAAAAAGGGCTGGGGGTGTAGCTCAGTGGTACAGAAACCTGGGTTCAGTTTCTAATTCTAAGATAGATAGATGGATAGGAAGGAAGGAAAGGAAGAGGAAAGAAAGAGGAGAGGCAAATAACTGATTTAGAATGGGAGAAGGATGCTAATGTCTTTCCTAAGAGGCAGTGGTTTTGTGGGATTGATGCAAGGAAGAACCTTTTAACAGGTGGCCAAAGAGGATGCCTGATGACACTGAGTACTTCCTGCAGGGCAGGGACTGTGCTTAGAAATGCTTTACATGCCTCAAGTCATTTAGTCCTCAAAATAACCCCATGTGGAAGATGCTGTTACCTCGATTTTCTAGGTTAGGAAGCAGAAAATGAAAGGACTTACATGAATTTATGCAGGACCAGGGTTCAATCCCTGATGCTCTGACTTGGGAGCCTTTGCTACTAATCTAGTCTGCAGCGATGAGACCACAGAGGTGGTGAGTCTCAGAAAGAGAGGCTGCAGCACATTCCAGGAAACTGCCCCAGGGGTCTTGTGAACTGGGCAGAGGAAGGGAGCTGTGTAAACATTTGCTTCTGCTTGGATGTGTACCTCCCAGGGCTCTTCCATCAATTAGGAAAACTGTCTTGTAGAGTGCTGCCTCAGCTTCTGAAGAGAAGACCCCAGGACATGCATTAATGAGAGGAGGGGGAGTCACAGCTGACAGAATAATAAAGCTCTCTGAGGGAGCTCTGGGCCCCTGGTGAGGCCTGGAGCTGCTTGGATAGAACAGCAGGACAGTCCCACTGCTGCTGCCCCTGACCCATGTGTAGCCTCCCTGCTGCACTTTGGAAAAGCACACTCTCCCTGCAAGACTCGCCTTATATGGGACAATTAATGAGCAGTGCAATGACAGGAGACATCTCTCCACACTTGCTCATAGCTTGGGCTGTGACCAGATAGTCCGCATGGCCCTCCTGGTTCCATTAGGAGAGAGTGCCTTTTCAGCAGTTTGCACTACTAGGTTGCTGAAGCAAAGGGCACAGAGGGAAATGCATATCCTTCATGTATTCAGTCACTTGCTTTTGAGAAGCATGGGTTTAGAAGGCAGTGCTGTTTTGTTTTGAGATGTAATCCCTTCTTGTCATTATTAGGGAGCCTACTAAAATTACTTGGGGTAAGAATGACTGGATTCTATCACCCACTGAATCAACACACAAGGAAATTCCTTAAAGTTTTTGAAGGGCTTGCTTCTTCTTCACCTGTTTTGATTCTAGGAAGCAGGTAATGATATTCCCTTTTTAAAGACAAGGGAACAGTGGCCCAGAGATGTTTATGCATACATATAAGTGCTATATCCAAGGCCATGCTGGGTTTGAAATGGAAGTGGATTTCCTTGCTTATAATCCTGTGCGCTGTGTTGTATTACCTACTGTTAAAAGTTTGCTAAGGACAGTCACTTCTCTCATCTTTGAAAGGTCTCTTGTCACATGGCCCCATGAGATTGCTCAAGGTCAGTTAGTCGATGGCTGCTCACTAAGCGTTTTCTTTTTGGTTGTATATGTGCTAAGTAAATTTCCAGGGACATGGAGAAAAAAGTCAGGGTTTTTTTTTTTTGTTTGTTTTTGTCTTTAGGGAGTTTGCAGTTACAGTGAAAGATGTTAAGTGTAAACAAAATGCATCAGAAATGATTAATTTCTTAATCACAGTAAGAGTTGCTTTAAAAAAGAGGGAGAATGATATAGGCTGGGCTACTTAGAGAATGGAGGGGGCGAGGGCGTACCTGAGTGGAGATGTGGAGGAGGGTAGGGAGAGAGAGATGGAGATTCAAGAGAGCATCGAACAGTTTTCCTACCAGTGGAGACACAGAAGGGAAGAGGGGATATTCTGGGCCAGTGTTGGAGTGTGGGTGATGGTGGATGAATGAGGCATGTCTGCACGTAGCACACACATTTCTTGTATCACTTTTGCTCTACTTGACTTTTCCCTTTGCACAAGAAGCACAATTTAAAATGCGGCCAAGTAAGAAAAAACATTACTTCTTCTTACCCTTGTGCTTACTGAATTTCTTTATACATTTTACCAACCAGTGTTTGTTTTTGTTTTGTACTGGGGATTGAACCCAGGGGTGCTTAAGCACTGAGCTACATTCCCAGCTCTTTTATTTTTATTTTGACATAGGGTCTCATTAGGTTACTTAGGGCTTCACTCGGTTGCTGAGGGAGGCTTTGAACCTGTGATCCTCCTGCCTCGGTCTCCTAAGCCACTGAGACTACAGGCACATGCCACTGTGCCTGACTACGAACCAGTTTTTGAAGGCAAAAGTGCCCTACACTAAAAATTATTTTTAGGAGAGTTACTAATAATTACTGAATTCATTGACATTAAATTTTAACCAGACCCCTCTCCAGAATTGATTTCAGGGATTTTTCTTCCCCAAACAAATTTATTTATCAGAAAATCTACATGGGAAGAATTGGTATTATTGTAATACAATTAGAAAAAATAAGTAAAAAATAAGATTGCTACATGAATGTTAGTGTCTCTGCAGGGAATGAACTCTATAAATGAGGCTAGGCAGAGCTAGTCATGCCTACTCAGTGTTTCCACATTTGTATGAATAATCTCTCTCCTTCACTACACCATGAGCTCCTAGAAGGAAGAGACTGTTATATGCATCTTTATAAACCCAGTATTAAGAATATATCTAACTGGTTGAGATCACTCGAATAATATTGAATTGAATAAATAAATAACCATATAAATGGAAGTCTATGTTTTATTTTGTGTACTAATTTAGGATAATGCTAACTGTCCAAACAAGTAAGTCCTTAAATTTCAGTGACTTTGCACAACAGAATTGTACCTGTCACTCACGTAGCAGACCAACGTGGTGTTCATGTTGTTGGTAGCTGTCATCTTCTTGACGATTCAGGGGTCTGGGCTCCCGATTGGGTCTTCAGAGTCTGCTGCATGTGGTTGGCAGGCAGAAAAAAGGGCAGAACAATGTACAAGTGACACATCACTTCTGCTCACATTTGTTTAACTGGAACTAGCCATCCGACCCTACCTAGGGACTGGAGCATGTGGTCTCTGGCTGGGCAACTTCTTCAAAGGACAACTCCCCATCTGGATGAGTGGCATGGATTTTTTTTTTATTCAGAAATTTATTTGTTGAACAATCAAACAAGCTTCTAAGGAAATAATATATGTGTGTGTGTGTGTGTATATATATATATATATATATATATATATATATATATATACACACACATTCTGAAAATTAGATTTACCCTCAAGATCCCCCCAATTACCCACCCTTATCCCTCTACTCCCCTCCTTCCCAATACATCTCTACAAATACCTTAGGTTGTATGACATGACACCTTATCTGGATTTAAAACATGATAATAGCCCTCCTTTCTCAATGGCCAGGATCTAGCTCCAGCCTGCACAGATGAGTGAAGACCTTCGACCCTTGTTTCTCTGAGTTATGCTTATTTCACTCAGCATAATTTCTTCCATAGCCATCCATTTACCTTCAAAGGCTGCAATATCATTGTTTCTAATTGCTGAGTTCCATGGTATATATGCACCACAGTTTTTGGATCCATTCATCCAGTGAGGGACATTTGGGTTTTTTCCATAATTTAGCTATTGTAAATTGAGCTGCTATATTGATCAAGCCAATGAATACATGAGAAAGTGCTCTAAATCACTAGTAATCAGAGAAATGCAAATGAAAGCTACATTATCACCTCACACCAGTCAGAATGGCAAAAATGAAGAAAATAAACAATAATAGATGCTGGAGGGGTTGTAGAGAGATGGGTACACTAGCACAATGTTGGTGGAACTGCAGACTGGTACAGCCCCCCTGGAAAACAGTGTGGAGAATCCTCAAAAAACTAGGGATGAGCCCACCATATGATCCTGCTATTCCTCTCCTGGGTATTTTTCCAGGGGATTTATAATCGGCACACTACAGTGACACAGCGAAATCGATGTTCATAGCAGCTCAATTTACAATAGCTAAATTATGGAAACAACCCAGATGTCCCTCACTGAATGAGTGGTATGGATTTTAGTGACAATTTGTCATCTCTACCACATCCAGCCTTTCGTACTTCCTAATTTTGTGACCTTAGGCAAGTTCACAGCATCTCTAAATTTTTGTTTCTTTACTTAAATATGGGAACAATATGTGTATCACGTAAGGTTGTTGTGACTATTAAATGCATTTGAAGCATCTAGCAGTAGTTCTGAGCGTGTGCTTCCTATGTGAGAGTTCTTACCAAATAGTATTACGTTTCACATTAATGCTCAATTAAGAGCTTATTAGGACACTTATTGTTTAATATATAGTTTTCTTCAACTGAGTCACGGCACATACAAACCTAGAACAACCCAAGGACAGCATGTAGTCAAAGTCCCATGGTAGAAGAGCAGGTGGAAATTGGATGACTAGTAACTCCTGTTGGGGCCATGGCACACACTCGGGCTGAGACAACACATGGAACCGGTTTGGAAGTATGGATTTTAGATAAAATGGAGAATTTTCTTTTGAACATGGATTGCAGATTTGCCAGGAGAAGTTATGTGTTATCAGTGGGAAGACTGTCTTTAATCTCCCCATCCTCGTGCTGCTAGAAGGAACGGAATGATTACAGACTGACAGATTGACAGCCTGAAGGGAGTAAGAAGCAGGACCCTGGGGAAAGAACAAAGGAGTATAAGGACTTAGGGCCAAGGGAAGAGAAGAGAAGGAAAGGGAAGGGAAAGGAAGGCAAGTGGAGCTGTGGCAGGTCACCTGCATCTGCCCTCCAGGACTGAATGACTCATTCTCCAGCTACTGGGAGTACGTTAGTTGTCGGTGGCTTACAGGTGAGTCCTGGCTTGGACATTGTGCTTGGTTGAAGGGAGCTGCCCAAAGTTTCAACTCCACCTAAATCAAGGTGACACTACCAAGACTTGTGACAGACATCTCTGAAAAGCTGTCCCAGCTTGGCAGCTCCCTACGGGGTTGTCTGCAGCCTCCATTGTAACTGAGTTCAACTCCTTCTGCCAGGGCCTGCCTCCCTCACCTTTCCTGTTTTGGTTCACAATAGGTCCCTGAATGTGACTTTTCCCTCCCTCCCTCCCTTCCTCCCTTCCTCCTTTCCTCCCTTCCTCCC
>PVKS010035342.1:0-20157 GCA_004027875.1 Aplodontia rufa
GGCTGAATCACCTCCCAAAGGCCACAGCTACTAATCCCATGGGGGTTAGGATTTTGCACTGAGGGGATACATTCAGACCAGAGCAGCAGAGATGTCTCAGCTCTGTCCTATCCACAAATGAATAGTACCCTGTGCATTTTTGTTGTGGTTTGGATGTGAGTTGTCCCCCAGAAGTTCATATGACAATGCAGGAAGACTCAGAGGTGAAATGATCAGGTTCTGAGAGCCATGACCCCCATCAGCGAGTTGACCCCTGATAGGGATTAACTGGCAATGAAGGCAGGTGGGTGTGGTGGAGGAGGTGGTCACGGGGGTGTGCCTCTGGGTATATATTTTGTGTCTGGTGTGGAGTCTCTCTCTGCTCCCTGGAGCCAGGCCTTCCGCCGTGGTGTTGAGCCTCACCTCAAGACCCGAGGAATGGAGCTGGTGCCTAGGAACTAAGACCTCTGATACCACGAGCCCTCAAATAAACCTTTCCTCCTAAAACTGTTCTTCTCAGGTCTTTTAGTCACAGTGACAGAAACAAAAAGCTCATTAGAATAGTTTTATTGAGGAAAATCTAAATACAGCAAATAAAGGAAGGTTTTTTAAAATGCTGTTAAATTGAAACAACGAATTTTATCCCATGCACGTATGGATTCGTCAAATCAACCCCATGTTATATATAGCTAGAGAGCACCAATAAGAACATTTAAAATACCGTTGCAAAGTTGTCATGATCAACGTGGATGAAGGGATTTGGAGGATGAAGCCTCAAACTGCTCTGTAGGTGATGCTGGCGACCTCCACGGGCTGTGCCCAGTTTTTCATGTCAACATCCACTGTTTATACTGAGTGATTGTCCGGGGGCACCATGAAAAGCTGTGTGCTGTTGAGGGCTTCTTGGTGCCACACCCTCTGCCTTTGCGTAAGAGGCTCCAAGTAGGACTGAGAAGCTAATGTGCCATGTTCACCCTTCATTTCCAAGACTGAGGCTGTTCCCCCAAGACCCCAGGAGCCCGCCAGTGGGGCCTTCACTGAATGATGCCTTCATCACAGCGGACTTTATCTGCATGGATGCAGAAACGCAGAATGCTGGCCTAGCCTGACCCTGGATTCTTGCATTGAAGGCAACGGACCTGGTGACCTACCTTCAGCACGACCCGTGACCTTAGTCATTAGAACAAGAGTGTGCTTCTACTCAGAGGAAGCAGGGCATCTTGTCTGCATTTCCAGTTGCAGAATGAAGCTCCTGGGTATGAAGTGTTGCTAAAGCAGCTGGGATACTTCCGAGCATGGGTGCAGTCACGTGGCTTCCAGAGCCCAGCCCTGCTCCACGTCCTAACTGGAGCTCAGACGCCTTCTGAGTGACCTGACAGGAGGCAACAGATTATATACAACGCTCTTATGGTTTGGATCTTGGATGTCCCCAGAAGGCTCACACGTTGAAGGTTCAGTCCCCAATGCAGCAGAGTCTAGTTGGGTGATGAGGACTCTGGCCTCCTTGGAAGATCAGTCCATCAATGAATTAATAACTTGATGGTATTGGTTACTGGGAAGCTGGCCTTGTTGGAGGCAGTAGGTCACTGTGGTGTGCCAGCTGGCTATGTCTCCTCTCTGACCCCTTCCGCTCTGCTTCCTGGCTGCGTGAGCTGAGAAAATTTCCTCTACAATGCCCTTCCACCAATGATGCTCTGCCTCACCTTAGATGCAGAGCCAGGGGGGGTGGCCAATCACAGCCTGAAACCCCTGAGGCCCAAATCAGTTGCTTTTAAGTTGTTCATGTCAGGTAGCTGGGTCACCCAGCATGGAGCTCACTAGTACAATGTCTTTGCTATTGTGGCCTTGTATCTTTAGTTCTGTATTCTCTCTTATTTGCCTGAAAACAAGTTAAGGGGAGAAATCTGTAAGAAAGGGCTTTTGTACTTTAAATTGTTCTATAACATGCGTGTAAAGTTAGCTGTCTAATCATGCTACGCACATGATCAGTTTCAGGCTTCCTGGCTAACATACCTGTTGGAGACTGAGGCCAACATGATGCCTGGCCGGATGCCAGAGAAAAGAATTAGTGGTAAACAACTCTGTAAGAGGCCCAGCTGGCTTGTAACTTCCCGAGTAATTAGCAAACTGCCTGACCACATGACTAAGCTATTTGGCTGCTCTATTGTTGTGATTGGTTGATTATGTTTGCACTGTGTCCCTATTGGGGGTTGTAACAAATAAATACCGGGTGTACAGGGAAAAGGGAAAAAGAAGAAAAGTCTCAGCAGTAGAAACAGGGACTCTAGGAAGAAGAAGAAGAAAAGCCTCGGCAGTAGAAACAGGGACTCTAGTGAGAGGAGATGTAAAAGCTTTGCCTCTAGAGAGAGGGAAAAAATAAAGTGCTTGGAGAACTCAGGACCAGTGTGTCTACTTCATTCCCAGTGAACCGCCGATTGAGAGCCCTCTGGTTCCTGCAGGCAGGGACCCATACCCCAAAAGATTTAGTAACTTTTTGCCAAAGGTCTAGAGAGTGATTTGGGTGTTTTCTCTCTCTCTCTCTCTCTCTCTCTCTCTCTCACACACACACACACACACACACACACAAACGTGATTCTTTAAAGAGATGACTAAAGTCACTGAAGTCCAGGAGAGCAGAACTAACATTATGTCTCTGTGCCATTTTGCAGTGAACTGAGTCACCTCATGGCCCAGAAGCCAGCTCACAATCAAGGTGAATGGGGCACTGTGATCTGAATGCTCATGTCCCCCCCTCCAAGTCCGTATGTTGGCAGTTAGTTGCCATGTGATAGCATTAGAGGTGGGACTTTGGTGGAAGTGGCTAAGTGACGTCAGTGTCCTGGGTAAACAGGTGACACACATACGCATGCTGGATGATTACATCATGGTGGCGAATCCTGCTGGCTGGCGCACAGGCAGCTCCCTTGTGGTGGGGGCTGTATCCTGAATGCAGGGCTGGAGGGGAGGTGACCTTCAGGAAAACCACTCAATAGCGAGGCACTGCCTCCCTGGAGGGCCCTCGGGAAAGACGGCTGCAGGGCTCCATCCTCCTCTGAACCTGGGCACGGTGGTCCAGCCCTGGTCTACCTGGCACTCAAAGGCACCACATGCTGTCGTCCATATCTGTGCAGGTTCTTCCTGGGTTGTTCCAGTCCTTGACCTCACTTGTGGGAATGGAAGGTGCAGTGGATGTGCCCAGGGTTGAGGGAAGGAAGGGCCTGGTGGGTTCCCAGCCTCTTTGCGTTCTAGCTCCTAAGCTGCCTGAAGTCCATCAAAAGTGTCCTCAAGCTCCAGTGATCCAGTCCAGAAACGTTCATGATAGCACTGTCAATAGCAGGTTCAAACAGAATGCGCCCACGTCGACTCACGGGGTCCTCCGCACACCTTTTGTGACAGTTCCTGCTGTGTGTGCTCTCGGAGACTTGGGGTTGCCAACTGCATGTGGATGACCCTGGAGAGCTGAGGAGAGTTTTGTTCTGATCAGCTGCAGATGTCCAACTGCAGAGGGGTCGTGATGGCAGCTGCAAGGTCAGCACTGGGCAGGGCAGGGGTCAGGCTGTCTGAGGGACTATGCGACTTGGAGAGTCTGCACTGAGGCACCAGGCTGCCAGGGCTCCGTTCTTGACTCCTTGCGGCTGTGTGAACTTGGGCAAGCTTCTGAGCCTCTCTGTGCCTCCAGTCTCTCTTGCTGGAAGGAATCAGCCTCAGAGCAGGCCTGCCTGGATGCTCGCTGATGCTTCATGAATGTGCCCCAAACGGCGAGAATGCCAGAGCCTGTCTACGCTCTTCAGAAGATCTTTATTTAACAAATCATATAATTCCACATTCCTGATTTTCCAGGACGTTAAAAAACAAACCCTGTCTTTTCAGGGAGATGGACTTCACTGCTTGCATGTTTAGCTATCATATCTCATGACGGGGAAGGTACAGTGCAATCCGGGGAACAAACCATTTCCCGAGACAATAATCAGGCACAAGCACATGCGTGCACGCACAGCCGAACACAGTGTAGTCCGCTCTCTGGAAACTCAAAACTGTCATTCACTTATAGGTGCCCTGCAAGGTAGTGAACGGAGAACCCTACAGGTTGAGGAAGAGACGGCCTGGGGCAGGCTTCTGAGCCGTGCCCTCCGCACATCCCAGGGCTGCAAGCCCAGACAGACCCAGTGCTGGGACCAGGGCTCGCCAGTGGTCACCTTGAAGTCCTTCATCGTTTTTAAGCTTTGCCCTGTGTCCCCTAATTTCTGAAACTGCTCCTGATGTTCCTGACACAGCCCACAGAGCTGACTTCTTGCCAAGCACAGTCTCTGGCGAGGTCAGCGGGAGGCAAACCCTGTGGCATCTATCTTGCTTGTTAAAAAGGCACACCCCATTTCCCAGTCCCAACGAATGTGCACATGCCACTGGGTGCCAGCGTGAACCTGCACCGCGAGTGCCTGGCTGCACAGAGTCAGCTCAGCTGCAGCTCAAGAACCAGGCTTCTGGGTTCGTTCCCCAAAGGAATGCGATAGGATAGGGCGTTTCAACCAGAAAACACAACCTGTCCTGCAGTCGGCCCTGGTACCCCCGGCCTCTGCATCCCTGCATTCACCAAAAATATCCGGGGGGAAACTGTGTCCCTACTAAGCACATACACATGTGTTTTTCTTGTCATTTATTCCCTACGTAAAGCAATCTAACAACCGTTTACCTTGTGTGTGCGTGGTGGTGGGTTTGCAAGTGATCTGGAGATGATTCAGTGTACGCCAGGAAGTGTACAGGCTATCAACAAATACTGGACCATTTTATATCAATTTTATATCAATGTGGGATTTGGTAGCCACAGAGCACCCTGAAACCGTTCTCCCTCTGACACCTGCGATCTGCATCAATGAGCATTTTGAAAGGGGATTTTCCTCAAATTACTCTCCATGTGTTTCTGAGGTTTAAGATATTGTAGGCTGGGTGTGGTTGTTCGCCCCAGTCACCTCCGCAACTTGGGAGGCTGAGGAAGGAGGATTGCAAGTTTGAGGTCAGCCTGAACAACATCAGCGAGGCCCTAAGCAACTTAGTGAGACCCTGTCTCAAAAGAAAAACAAAAAAATGCCCCTGGATTCAATCCCTAGCAGCCATAAAACTGAGGAAGACAGCTGTTAGATGAATGAACGTGTTGCTGTCACTCATCCAGAGGCACCTTGCCCTGGCACAAATGTGATGAAAGCATTGCTCACTGTGGGCAGACGGAGGGACACACAGAGCAGAGGACGTCACTCAGAACTGTACCCATGCACCTATTCCCAGCCAATTTTCTTTCTTAAAGAAAGAGGGAGACAGTGAGGCAGAGAAGAAGAGAATCAATTTTATTTATTTTTCCATCTGGCCTTTGTTTCCCTGACACTTAGCTGAGTATGTAGTGCTGGGGTTTGAACCCGGGTCCTTGCCATGCCAGGCAGGCACTTCCACTGCTGAGCCACCGCTCCAGCCCTCCGGTCGCTTTTGGATAAAGTTTCAAAGGCAATTCCATAGAGGAAAGACTCCTTTCCAACAGGTGACAGAGGAGTAATTGGATGTCCATAGTGACAGAATGAACCTTGACCCGAAGCTCACTCTTACACAGAATCAGCTCAGAGTACATCGCAGACTTCAGCGTAAAGCTTGCTCTTTTGTTTAACGTGGAATCACAGCTAAATCAAGCACTTCAAAATCTGAGAACTGAAAGCCGAAGGGGCCTTGCGAGTTGGCCTGCAGCCCTAACGCAGGGCCTCCAGGGTCCCAGACCCTCTCCTCCCACAGCCCAGCAGCCGGAAGACGGTGACATGGGGCAATCACCCCAGCCTGCTACCTGAGCAGAAATCTCATGGGTGCCCCCAACATTTGGCCACTGCTGATCCATTCCATTAGCATCTGGGGGAAAGGGAGGCCTTTCAAGGCATGTTGGTCTAGGGCCGAACTCCATCTGGATTCCTGTTCATCTCTGTGCCTGTGGGCATTTCCTGTTGCCCTGAAGCATCACAGATGCCTGAGGGGGACACAGCTGGGGTAGGAATGGGCACGGCTTCTCTCCGCCAGTCCTTTTGCTTGCTGAAGGTTTGGGTTTTCAGATGGGGTCTTTCTGTGTGGCCTCCAGCTCCTGGCCTTCTGCGGGCCTCCCATCTCGGGCTCCCCGGGGGCTGGGTTGACAGGCAAGCCCCTGTGCCTGGCTTCCCACCAGATCTTGGTCTGGTGTCTAATCAGGTTCTTAGGGCTCCTGATAATCGATATAAGTTTATTAGTCATAAGTAATCATGCAAATTCAGAATCCCTCCACTTCTCCATACACAAGGCATATTGGAATTGCTTTCTGTGCTGCGCATGAGTTTGTGTAATTATTTCCACTCAATGGCCTGACTGGGGAACTTGCTTGTATTGTGTTCCTGGCCCAATGCACCATGAAGGGGCCATCGCTGAAGTCCATCCCCACCGCCTAGTGGAGCCAGTACCCCTGAGGGAGCAGGGCCCTGCCCAGAGATTTCCAGTTCAGTCAACTTCAAACCGGAATTCAGATAATATGTTTCTCAGACCGGTGTTTTGCCTAAGTCCAGTGCCTGGGAAGCTGATTCTCCACTTCTCTCTGCTGATGGCTCTGTCCTTGGCAGCCCAATGCTGGCTGTGTGGACGCTTTCTTCCTCCCCCAGTGTTTGTTGGTGCATGCCCTGGGGGCCAGCTGGAAGGTGGGTTTCTCCCTGCATGGGTCACGATGTCAGCACAGGAGCCCCCAGGGAGGCTTCGAGTGCACTGCTGAGGAAGACCAGGCCCTCCCACCGCACACCCTGTGTGGCCACCGCTGCAGAGGAAAGAGAGGCCATGGAATTACTGGCTGAGCACCCGAGGGACAGCCAGACCGAAAATCCTACTCTAGAAGCCGAGAGGAAATCAGATGTCCCTTGAGAGTCACTGGCTCCTCCCAGGTGGAGTGGGCTGAGGTTTGAGTTGTCTCAGGTGACAACATCTTCTTCAGGGGACATCATCCACCTCAGGTGACATCCTATACCTCAGGGAACATCGTTCACTTCAGGTGATATTGTCCACCTCAGGTGACATCATCTAGCTGAGGGGACAACAACACTCACTTCAGGTGATATTGTCACCTCAGGTGACATCATCTAGCTGAGGGGACATCACTTACTTTAGGTGATATTGTCCACCTTAGGTGACATCATCTAGCTGAGGGGACATCACTCACTTTAGGTGATATTGTCCACCTTAGGTGACATGATCTAGCTGGGGGGACATCACTCACTTCAGGTGATATTGTCTACCTCAGGTGACATCATCTAGCTGAGGGGATATCACTCGCTTCAGGTGATATTGTCCAGCTCAAATGACATCCACCTCAAGTGACATCATCTACCTCAGGGAAAGTCCTTCACTTCAGGTGATCTTGTCTGCCTCAGGTGACAAGCCTGGGTCAGGTGATGTCGCCAGTCCTCGCTCCCTATTTCCTGGACTGGAGGAAGAATAGGCAAGGTGAGTCCTGTCTGCCTCCGGCTGGGCCAGCTCAGGCTGGGGGAGTCTTCCCAGGGAAGCAGAAGGCTGCTCAGGGCTGGAGTGGCAGGAGCAGGTGTGGCCGGGCAGCCCCAAGCTCCCTCCTCTTGTCCTAGGCTTCGTGCATGGTGGGCGCCTGCCGCCATGACCCCCTTTTCCCTTTAATGGTGGCATTCATGAAGGGAAAACATGAGTTTTATTCTTTGTGCAAATCGCTGATAATGGGAGAGGAGCAGGAAATGTGCTCTGCATGGTGGACTGAAAGATGCCCTCCAAGCTGCCCGGTCCTAAATTCTAGGAATCCGTGAATGCTGCCTTGCATGGCGAGAGGCTTTGCGGATGGATCTCCACTACGATCAGGAGCTCTGGGGAGATTATCCCTAAGTGTCTGCGTGAGACCTGAATATAATCACAAGGTCCTTCTAAGAGGGAAGCCAGAGGGACAGGACAGGGTGGGAGAGGAGAAGGTGTGGGGAAGGGAGAAGAATGAATTGCATTTGAAAAATCCACCTTCCTCCTCCTTCTTTTGCCCCCCAAATATGACTGCACGCTTGCACACACAGTTCATTTATATTTATGTTGTGCACACACATATCCAACATGCACGCGTGCCTTTGCCCATGTGTGTATATGTACAGATGCTAAAGGTGCGTTAGGAACTACATAATTTGAAATAAATGTATACTTTAGGGAGTTGGAGCGGTGGCTCAGTGGTGACAGTGCCTGCCTGGCATGCGTGAGTACACAGGTTCGAACCCCAGCACCAAGTACACCACTAGGTGTTGGAGCAACGAAAGCCATGTGAAAAACTAAAGAAAAATTGATTTCTCTCACTGTCCCTCTCTCTTTCTCTCTTTTTTAAAATATACTTTAGAATTTAGTCAAATGGAGAATGTACTATAATTCCATTGAAGTGTTTGAATTGAAAAACAAAATTTAGGCAAAGAGAATCTTAGTCTCAGGTGGGCTGGTGAGAGAAATTGAAAATAAGACACAATGTTTTCTCTCACACAGCTGAAAGTCATACCCATTCTTAAGATTGTGTGATGTGGCATCTTTTGCAACTTGTAGTTGCAGGGACAGTCTGGTGGCCAGGGTTCTCATTTTAGGGCTGCCTGCTGTAGCGTAGAGAGCTGCTGTGCCCCTGAGCTAATCCCAGAACAGCACCTGACCCTCTACCTGGCAGGTGTCCAATGCTTCTGGCTGTTATTGAACCGCAGGACAGTGCTCGGGTGTGGATACGAGGCGTCCCCCAAAGCTACTGTGTTAATGCAGGAATTTTCAGAGGTGCAGTGAGTGACGGGATTGTGAGGGCTGTGACCATATCAGTCCCTCCTGGTTGGAATGCCTGGACTGACTGCAGGCCGGTGGCTGTGGTGGAGGAGGTGGTCACTAGGGGCTACCCTGGAAGGGTGCATCTCCCTGTGGCCCCTTCCCCCCGCCCCCGCTTCCTGGCCACCATGAGGGGAGCACTTTTCCTCCACGGTGCCCTTTCGCCATGAGCTTCTGCCTCCCCCTGGGCCCAGAGCAGTGCAGCTGACCAACCCTAGACTGAACCTCTGGAACCTGGGGCCAAATAAGCTTTCCCTCCTCTAGGCTGTTCCTGTTGGATGTTTTGTCACAGTGACACTAAGCTGAGTTTCTGGGCTTTTCCTGCTCTGGGCATTGTTCTCAGTGCTGAGATGGAGAAGATAATAATTATGCCACTAACCTTTGACCCTAACATTTATGTGAGTAAACCCAACCTCCGTTCTGTCATGTACCACATGTAGAAAGGCCTTGCTATTGGAGCCCTAGCTGACATTTTATTCTGGGGAAAAAAAAATATATATATATGTATATGTATGTATATACATATACATATATATATTTTTTTTAATCTCAATCCCAAGTAAGTTGGATGCGTTTCCTGTGATTGCCATTGCAAGTTAAAATCGTCCCTTGATTCTCTGTGGAGTTGGTTCCTGGAGCCCCCTGCTCAAGTCCCTCCTATAAAGTGTGCGGTTTCCTCATAACCTACCCCCATCCTCCCGTCTGTGGAAACCTCTACATTGCTTACGATACCAACTACAGTGCAAATGCTATTTAAAGCTGCTTCACTGTGTTTATTAGGGAATAAGGACAAAAAGAAAAGCCTTACATTTTCTTTTTCTTTTTTTAAGAGAGAAGGACAGTGAGAGAGAGAGAGAATCAATCTTTTTTGAGTTTTTCACATGGCTTTCGTTGCTCTGACATTTAGTTGTGTATGTGGGTGCTGGGGTTTGAACCCGTGTACTCGCGCATGCTGGGCAAGCGCCGTAACCACCAAGCCACCGCTCCAGCCCCAGCCTTACCTTTTTAACAATGCAATGATTTTTTGAGATTTATTTTTATTTGTTCATTAGATATCTATATAATACACCCATAATGACTGGCATGATCGTGTGTGCTTGGAATGTAATTTGCTCCAATTCAGTGCCCTTTCCCCTCCCTCCTCCCAAACCAGTTCCCTTTTCTCTACTCTCCTGATCTTTCTTCTATTTTTTTATAATTTTTTAAATAGTGTCTGTGGATATGCACAAAGATGAAATCCTCCTTGGTATGTAGAAAATTCAGGTGTTTAGGAAAGTTTGATCGGATTCATTCCACTGTTCCTCTCCTTTCCTGTCCCTCTTCCTCCATTCTGAATCCCCTTCCTCTAATCCATTGATTGCTCCTCTATTTTCATGGGATCACCTCCCTTTTTATTTCTTTTTCTCCCTTCTTTTGGTCCAGCTTCTTCATATGAGAAAAAACATTCGGCCCTTGACTTTCTGAGCTAAGTGTACTTCACTTACCCTGATGTCTCGGCTTCCATCCATTTTCCAGCAAAAGCCATGATTTCATTATGTTTTATGGCTAACTAAAACTCTGTTGTGAACAATACCACATTTTCTTGATCCGTTCATCTGTTGAAGGGCACCTAGACTCAGTTCCACAACTTGGCTGTTTTGAACCCTGCTGCGGTAAACATAGGTATGCATGTTCCCCCACAGCAGGCTGAATACTCAGGAGTGTGACAGCCGGATCATGTGGTGGTTCCATTCCTAGCTTTTTGCAGAGTCTCCGTACTGCCTTGCAGAGTGGTTGTAGGCAGTCCCACCAACACTGAATGAGAGAACCTTTTCCCCACACCCTCACTAGAATTTATTATTATTTGTGTTCTTGATAATTGTCATTTTGACTGGGTGTGACGAAATCTCAATGTTAATTTTGAGTTTCATTTCACTGATCAAATGCAACAATTCTTTTGTTTTCTTTTTTCTTTTTGGTACTGGAGATTGAACCCAATGGTACTTAGCCACTGAGTCACATCCCCAGATCTTTTTAGTTTTTATTTTGAGACAGGGTCTCACAAAGTTGCTTAGAGGCTCACTAAGTTGCTGAGGCTGGCTTTGAACTTGCAATCCTCTTGCCTCAGCCTCCCAAACCTCTGGAATGACAGGCATGTGCCACTGTACCCAGCTTAGATGCAGCAGTTTTTAAAAAGCATTTCTGATCTGTGTGTGGTTTAACCCACAGCCACAGAACCTGCAGGTGTAAAGGACCCACCAGGCCAGGACCTGGGCAGCTTAGGACAACAGGAACTGTCCTCCCCACATTTGGAGGCTAGAACTCTGAGCCAGAGTGTGAGAGTGTGAGTGGGCCACGTTCTCCCTGAAGACCCCAGGAGAGGCTCCTGCCCGACCTCCTGTGGCCTCTGGTGTTGCTGGCCACGCTGGCCTCCCTGGCTTGTGGGTGATCACTCTGGCCACTGCGTGATCCACTCCATTTCCACCTCGTCCCCCTTTACATGTCTGTCTCCAGATTCCTCCTTTTTTTTTTATTAGTGTAGGATTCACTGCCGCTTAGCTCCCACCCAGATGATCTCGTTTACATAAGAGACCCTATTTCCACATAATGTCAGCTTGAATTGCTGCAGGTGAAGACTCCTCCATGAATTCTTGGTGGGGGGGGGAATAATTCAATTCATAAGTTTTTAAAAAATGAATTGCATTTTAAAAGATATATCATGTTTCTAAACTATTTGCAAATGAACAATGTTCCAGGTCTGGTTTTCCAGGTCTACAAATTTAAATAATAAAACCAATTTATTTTTTTCTTTACATTTTTGTAAATCAATCCTTGTTTTTCATGTCAGCTTATTTACCAAAGCAGAAAAACTGATATTTGCTACTTATAAAAAGAGAAATGAAAATGGAAAAGAAATGGAATATGAAATTGTGCATGTACTCAATCCCAAGTAAGTTGGATGCGTTTCCTGTGATTGCCATTGCAAGTTAAAATCATCCCTTTGTTCTGTGTGGAGTTGGTTCCTGGAGCCCCCTGCTCAAGTCCCTCCTATAAAGTGTGTGGTTTCCTCATAACCTACCCCCATCCTCTAAATTTTTATCCAGAACCCTGTTTTTCCTACCCAAACAGCTTCTACCCTCAGGTTTCTGCCCATTGCAACCAACAGCACAAAGAAAAATGCAACTATTAATTTCATTTTGCCACCGCACAGAGACCAAATGCAGGTCTTACTACTGTGCATGCTGACAAAAGGAAACGGGGTTCCTCCTGAGCCACAGTTGAGTATGAGGCTGAAGAAGGATCGTCCTGGTGCCCTGCTAATGCCTCCGTTCCCAGGGCAAAGCCCTGTCACCCTGCTGCACCCAAACCCCACAGCGTCCTTACTCAAGACAGGGCTCTACCTTCATCAAAAGTGCACATGGAGCATGTTTGGGGATGTTTATTGTTATAAACAAATGCAATGGAGAAATTTATATTCAATTGCTTAAAAGGTAAACAGAACAATATAAATTTTAAAGAGCATATATTTGGATGAACAATGAATCATGATCGGCCCCTCTGAGCAGAAGCTGCCCAGCAGCTCCACTGGGGGAAGGCAGGAGCAGGCCTTTACAGTATTAGAGGGGCATTGATGACAGTTATGCAGCTGCCTGGTGGGTCTGTCCTGTTGCAGACTCCCTGGGATGTCATTATAAGCTTAGAATTATTATATCATTAATTATTAGCTGCTTCTGATTGGTTGAGCAGAAGTTCTATTTTTATTTAATGCAGGGATTTACAAGAAATATCTCAAATTGAATTTTCCTTCTTTCTGCAAACCCAGCAAAGTTAAGGTCACTTAGGAGGCCTGCTTTTTTGTGTGTTTTTTGCTGCTCAGAGATTTTTCAGGGCTGGTCTGTATTTAACTTACATTAGGACTATTTATGTTTGTTCTCAATCTCTCTCTCTGCCCTTATGGATAAGGAGTTAATTAAACATCCGTAGACACCCTTGTTCATGAAAGCCTGTTTACAACATTTCTGTTTAAAATGTTCATCAGTGGGGGCTGGAGCCGTGGCTCAGTAGTTGCGGGCACTTGCCCAGCATAAGAAAGTACGAGAGTTCAAACCCCAGCACCACATACACAACAAAGTCTCGGAGCAACAAAAGCCACGTGGAAAACTAAATAAAAAATTTATTCTCTCTCTCTCTCTCTCTCTCTCTCTCTGTCCCTCCTTCTTTAAAAAAAAAGAAAAGAAAAAGTTCATCAGTAGTCAGAATGGGAAGCAGCTTGCTGTAAAATGCTTCCAGATTCTCACCTGGCAAAGTCAGAAAAGGGTAAATAAATTACGCAGCTCCTGCTATTCCCTCTGGACTTTCACGCCTTGTTAATGTCTAAGGTTACAGAGAGAAGGAATAGAACTCGGGTTGCCAGGGAGACGGTGGGCCTGTCAACACCTCCTGCTCCAACAGTGACAAATGGCACTTATTACATCGGGACTAATTTCATCCCATTCTGCTCCCATGAAGATACTTAACCTTTCCTGATAAAATTGCATCATTATAATTACTTAGCAAAAGACCTGATTAGGCGACAGTATTCTGTGACCGCAGACACAAATTTTTGAGGTTTATTACATATTATACTGATGGCATATTTTGAAGTATGGTTTTTTTCTGTAAGACTTTTGCCTGTTGGATAAACCTGTAGCAAGGGGATTTTGGTTTAGAGGCTGTCTTATTTGGGAAAAAAACCTAAACATGTGTTTTCCACAGGTTATTATTTAAATCCGTATATATATATATATATATATATATGTGTATATGTACTTTTGAAACATAGATTTTAAATACCAACTGTTAAAATATGTCATTACCAATTATACTTTTAGTTCATGTGTCCTCAACGCGAAGATGAAATACAGAGGGCTGCAGAGGGCTTCTCAGCTAAGCTTACTAGGAAGTTCCAACCATTCAAATTTTTCTACAACTCAAAATGCAATTTATTTCATTTTAGCATTGAGGACACATGAGCTAAAAGTACTTAATTTGTAATGACATATTTGGATATTTTAATCTTATGGGCACAGATAGAAACCACTATTTTAACAGTTGGTATTTAAAATCAATGTTTTAAAAGTACACATATACATATATATGGATTTAAATAACAACCTATGGAAATCACATGTTTAGCTTTTTTCCAAATAAGACAGCCTCTAAACCAAAATCCCCTTGCTGCAGGTTTATCCAACAGGCAAAGGTCTTGCAGGAAAAATCATACTCCAAAATATTCCATTAATATAATTACAGTTTGAGTCCTTGGAAAATCTGAATGACTGGAACTTCCTAGAATGCATGGCTGAGAAACACTCTGTAGTCCGCTGTGTTTGTCCACCTCCTGTTGCTATAACAACATGCCTGAGTTTGGATACTTTATGTGGAAAAGAGGTTTGTTTAGCTCACAGTTTGTGCTAGTACATGAGACCAAGACTGGTACGAATCCCTTTGAAGGGTGAGGCTTCCAGTGGCCTAATGACCTCCTACTGAGCCCCACATCTTTAAGGTCTCAGCATCTCTCTCCTTGCCATCCAAGAGACCAAGTTTCCAGCACTTGTGAACATACACTCAACCCATTCAGAAAGCATAACAGAACATACCTGGGCTTGCTGGAGGAGTATGGTGATTGATCAGGGAGCAGTTGCTAGGGGTGACCTGCCTCGGTTGACTTCCTCTTCCAAGTCTGCAGAGAAAGGAAGACGGTGGTGGTGTGGACTAAGGGTTTGCGGTGTAGAGGCCTTTTTCCTGTCTCCGTGTATGTGTGCAGAACCTTCTTGTGCATGGTTGGTCTCAGATAAGGGGATCACAGCTCTGTAGGACATCTCTGGAGGTCAGTAGAGAGTCAGCCTCCCCTTCACAAGGGACCCACGCAAGGGGGAGTGCCCTCCCAGAGCTGGGTGTCCCGACACTCACCCGCAGACGCATGGGGACATTTACCTCCAGAATCACGCTTCTCCACTTGGGTTCAGGTGTCAATTCTCCTAGAGTAGTGATGGGCAATAGGACAGTTCATTGCTTCTGATGCTCATTTGGTAAAAATTCAGCCGGGGAGGTGGTGGGGAAGTCTCCGAGGCAGGGTGGTTTTCATAGCACCCTCCAGTCCTTGGAGCCATTGGAAATCTCTGGAGAGAAGACCGTTCTAGAGAGCGCAATTCTTCTAGCCCAGGGAGCCATCTTAATGGGTACACAGCCACGTCCTGGGCACGCACATCCTTCTCATCAAAGGAGGCTGCGAAGCCCACCTGAGGTTTGCAGAGTGAGCCCATGCACCACCTGCTGAGCAGGTTGGGTTCCCCCGCTGGTGAGAGCTTCCTGAAGGCTGGTCTTGCCTATGGTGAGAGAGGGCCAGACAGCGTTTCTCTCCCGCATCTCGCCAGCTGAAGATGTGCTCAGCTTCCAGCATCAGGGGCGTGGGGAAGCCAGGCGAGGAGGGGCAGAGGGAAGGTGGGTGGACGGCCTGTGCGTGGCAATGGCTGCGGCTTCTCTCCGCGCCTCTCAGGATCTCGAACACACACAATGTCCTCTGTGCTTCCCATTGCTGAAGCCATTGCCAGGCTAATAGTTATGTTAGCAGTTAGTGACAAGGTGGCATTTTAAGTCTCGCCCGAGGGCGCTGCTGATTCTACGCTGTCTCCCTATTAAGCTTCTGCATTAGTTTGCTAGGGCTGCTATAACAAAGTACCGCAAATCAAGTGGCGTAAATGACAGAAAGGCATGGTCCCTTGATTCTGGAGACCAGGTCCAAGATGTCAGCGTGTTGGTTCCTTCTGCGGCTCTGAGCGAGAATGTGGTGGAGCCTCATGCACAGCCTGTTGTGGTGGCTGGAGACCTTCTGTGTCCCTTGGCTAGTAGAGGCCTCCTGTGGACCTTGGTCTTCATCTTCAGGTGGCCTTTTCCGTGTGTGCTCTGTGTGGCAATCTCTACGTCCAAACTGCCACCTTTACAAGGACACCAGTTATATTGAATCCGTGACCACCATAATGACCTCATCTTAACGAGTTACATCTGAGAGGACACTCTTCCTAAATTAGATGACATTCTGGGGGAACTCAGACTCTTAACAACATGGGTCTGTGTACAAGGGCTGGGCTTTTCTCTGTTCTCCACCTCTCCATCTTTCTGACCCTTCTGTTTGCTCAATGAAGTTCATTTTTTAAATCAGTTCTCACGATTTAAATTGTTTCTATCTCAAAAAAGAAAAGAAAATGGGTTTTCTTGATTATCAATGTAATGCATTCTCATTTTAGGAATTTGAGAGAGTCGTGCACTGGCTAAGGGGTGGCAATATCACATTACTCCGAAGGACAGATCTCAAGCCACCATCGGGTCTACGGTCATGTGTATGTTTTAGTCTTTCATATATGTACAGATGTGTGAAACTGAGAGTCGGAAGTGCTTACGTGGGATTTCTCACCCCGCTCATTTTACTGGTTGCTGCACTGATTATTTCATCAAGGGATTCAATATTCCTGAAAATAGGAGTTTGGTTGAATCATAAAGGTGTTGCAACTGACCTCCCTGCTATTTCGTGGTCTCCATTCTGTTTCATGTCTCTTTTTCTTAACTTTTTCTTTGTGACTGTATTTCCCTGACCACTTCTGGTCTCAATGTTTGAAAGTTATACATTCAGAATTTATTATAATAATTATGCTCAAATTTCATATATACTTATATAAACATGTTTTTCTAGTTATAGGAATCAAGAATAAAAAAAGAACCTATGTTATTTCTTGAGTTTGAGGAGAGTGATTTAATTTTTTTTTAATTCTCAGCTAGTCAAATCCTTGTTTCAATAGCAATGATGTAGAAGTCTACACACGGATAATATTGATGATGATAGTGACAGAGTATTGCACCACGCTTTATGAGCATATCAATATCAAATATTTTGATAATTGTATTTAACTGAGTTTGCCATGACGTATGCAATACATACTTGAGTTTGTTTGTTTCATCTTTCAGTAGGCTGGATCATGGATTGGAATAGTTTTTTCCAGGTTACATAAGTTATGTGGCTGGCAAAATTTTGTAAGTTGGTGTATCTCTTCCTTTACTCATGTGTGTGGAAGATAAGATGGCTCGGTATAGAAGCTTGCTGAGAGAAGTGTCTGTCTTCCTTGGAGACTGAAATGAGCTCTATTCTTAGATGTCCTATTTTTATCAGCCTGAAAAACTTGAAAAACTAGAAGATTTTCTTTATCCTTATACTTTAAAATATCTTCAATATTCTTAAAAATTCTTCTATTTTCAAAAAAATTGCCCAACACAATTTTATAAACATACTGCAAATTATGAGAGTTTTCAATTTGAAAAAAAAATTTAAACCGTTGTCTTTGATTATTTCCCTGTTTGTGTTATCAGTTAGTGGAACTGCTGGAAAAAGTAAACTGGAGATTCCTGTCAAGTTCTCAGATTCCTTTTATCATATGAATATTCTGTAGGTTTCCTCTGAACTTTCAGTGAGACATTTTATGCCATTCACTAAATTGATGTACTCTCTCATCTTCTAAGTATAATTGTAACTGGGTAATCACGTGTTCCATCAGTACCCGATCAGCTCAGTCAGGTCACTCCTTCCTCCAGCATGCGGCACTCGTTTCTGGGTGCAGTACCTTCTGTATTGACGTTGGGGCAAGTAATTAGACGCCGTCCATAGTCCTCAGTTTTTGCACAATTTGCTAGACAGTCTTTTGCCTTTCGGTTCTGGCAATCCTGAGCATTCTTGTGGCCATAGTCTGTACCTCCCTTAAATACCTTCTGGAAGACGATGCACAATTCTGTGCCCAGTTATAAACCTGCAAGCCTCAGATCCACGGGTGCCATGGTTTGCGTTAGCATCTTCATCTTCAACCTTCAAACAATCCAGCTGCTTGATGGAAACGTGAGGGTTTTTTGTTTCTTTTTGGTTTTGTTTTATTCCTGGGACTGTGGCTTAGATACCACGTGAAAGTTAAGGGAATGTCACTGAGTTCTCTGGACAACCTTTCTCTTTGTTGCCTTCCAACCTGACAGCCTTCCAGAGCCGGAGGTGGATAGCATTGAAGCCTCCTGCCCAGCACACTGAATCTCTGGTCCCATCTGACTACTTAGGGGGCAGGCAGCCACTTCTCTCCCCTTTGGCTCTGCAGTACTGCAGTGGGGGTACATAAATTTACCCCCTCAGTTCTCCCATCCAGCCTTCAGCTGGGAAAGCTGAATGAGAAGGGCCGGCTGTGTTCCTTTAAAGGTCTAGGCTGGAGTCTGCGAGGGCCGTTATCTCACCCAGAGATCCTAGGTCACAGCCTTGCTCTCCTCGTTGACGAGGAGCATCATGGTGATATGGGGTGTTTTTCTTAGGAATCAATGAGACACTATGTAAAGTAAGATTTTAGATTTTATTGTTGTGATGATCCACATCAACACCCCAAGTGATTTGCTGGTCTGGCAGGGATTTTACTTTAAAAAGTCTTTATATGTCTCTTGCGACTACCCTTAATTAACCACACCAATTATTATTTGCAGAGCTACTCTGACTTAAATGTGTTATGTCCCTGGAACACTCCCAGAAATATCTGGATGATTATTATAGTTAAATTTTACTCTACAATAATAAGATAAAATTTGAGTTGTCTATGGTTTAATAGGTCTTTATTTTTCCTTGTCTTCATTAAATATCAATATTTGATTATTATTGTACTACATTGGACAATATTTGGCTTGACATCATTTCTGAAATGATTCTAGGGTATTTCTTTTTTTTTTTTTCAGAAATTCACTATTTCTTTTCAAAATCTTTGTGATGATTATTTAAAGATCAGCTCTTTCTTCTAAAAGTCTTCAGAATGGCTTGTAATCAGAAGGAATAAAATCTGTATAAAATATTATATGTCAGCAATAAAAATAAAAACAAACATAAAACAGAAATAGTCACTCAACTTTTACAACTTTACATTCTGATCCTATCCCATTAAAGGAACAGGGTCAGAAGAGTCTTACTCAATTTGGAATGTCATATAGGAAATGAAAACATGGAAGTCTATGTTAGGGATGTAATCAGGTGCCTTGTCAAAGTCAGACCCATGTCACCATTTCAGATGAGGAATCTGAAAGAACATGAAGCCTTCTAGGGTCCTTTGATGGTCACATGTGATAATAGCTAGCTACGTAACAAGTTCCTGAATTTTACAACTGTACAGCATAGTTTGCGTAAAATGTTCATTAAAGAATATCTTTAATGTATATAAATACACTGCCCTCTTTCAATTTCTAAAAAATTCTGAATTTATTCTTGAAGCAACTTGCTCTATAATCCTGCCACTAGAGAGTACTATAACACCACACCTAGACACCGGAGTTATGAATAGCATATTTTTTCAATAGAGAATTTTTATTAATTTCTTTTACTAATGTTAGCAACTAAATTGGCCTAAATATAAATTCATAATATTGTTTGAAAATAGATGATTTTTCCCCAAATTGCTGAAAGAGTCTGCAAAACTATCATGTTTCAGTTGGCTCTTACTTCGTGTTGAAACAGAAGGCATGTATTTCAACCTGTCTCCCGCCCTTGTCTGTTTATCTTGGCCAAATACAACATTTATGTAAAGGATGAGCAGAGGAATGTCCATGCGGCTTACAAATGAATCCAGTGAGTATTTATTAAGCACCAACAGTATACTGGGCACAGGCCACCCCTGAGGGTGTCTACAAGGGATTACAGACTTCCCCCCTTGCTGACAGAATGCAGGTGGACACATAGAGACCTAGGCTTGGACTGAATGGGATGGGTCAAGAGATTGGTGGAAGCAAGGGAGACCAAGGGTGCCAGGAAGACACCCCCAAAACTAGAGAAGTAGCCCCAAGACAAGCCTGAAGTGTTAAATCAGATATTCATACCTGGAAAAGGAGTGACCCAGACACCCAGGGTGGGCAGGGCTTTTCAGATTTGGTATGAAATGGGAGGCATCAGCCTCCCTGGTTGTAAAATCATTGCCCAGGTACAGCGATGGGGCACAGATTGAGAATGGCTGCTCCTGCTTATTTTAGAAATTCATATGTAATCCTGCAGCCAGGTCTCGATCTTTTTCTACTAAAAGGAAATGAATATCTGAGCTGTTAAATGCACACACGTCTTTAGTAAAAATGAACAGTCTGCAATTAAAAGTCTACCAAAGAAGAAAAGCCCAGGACCGGACGGCTTCTCCGCTGATTTTTACCACACTTTTGAGGAGGAACTAACACCTCTCCTTACTAAGTTATTCCAAGAAATTGAAAAGGAGGTAATGCTCCCATCCACTTTTTATGAAGCAACCATAACTCTGATACCAAAACCGGACAAGGATACAT